>OY829527.1:1317235-1624109 GCA_963691665.1 Clepsis dumicolana
TTCTCCAGCAAAGCAATTGAAATCGGATTATTCCTCGATGCTTTTAATATAGACGTAATGTGTATTACTGAACACTGGCTGAGACAGCATGAGCTGATATCGAACATTCGTAATTATAGGATTGGCAGCTCCTACACTAGAAACTCAGCAATACATGGAGGAACTATGATTATTGTAAAAGATGATTATAAGTGTAAAGAACGGAAAAATGTAGTTCAACTTTCATTAGAACGAGTTATTGAGATTTCGTGTGTTGAATTGGATAATCACATCGTATTATGTGTATACAGGCCACCGTCCTCAGACTTTAGTCTATTCGAGTCCGTGATGGAGGATGCTTTGAAACAAGTTTTTAATAGTAGTAAATATATCATAGTATGTGGAGATTTCAATGTCAATTTACTGGACTCCGAAAATAGAAATTCCGTGAGACTTCTGAACCTTTTTAAATCATTTAACTTGCATCATCTTTTTGAGGAACCGACTAGAGTGACGGCCAACACGGCCACATGCTTAGATAATATTTTTTGCAAGTGTGAAGCTACGAACAAAGAAATTATTAACTGCTTCAGTTCCGATCATAGCGGCCAAAAAGCTGTTTTTAAAATGCCTAAGCAGACGAAGGAGCAATTAATTACTTATAGGCCGGTAACTGAAGACCGTATAGGAAGATTTAAGGAAAGTATTATCAATGAGGTTCCTCAACCAAACATGGAGAAGAATGATCCTAACATCTTATATAAGGACCTGACTACTGTAATAAATCGAGAGTTTGGGAACATTTTCAAACTTAAGACTGTCAAGAAAAATGGTAAGAAGGTAAGGTTCAGTGACTGGGCCACGGTCGGGATTCACAGGAGTAGGACTAAACTTTATGAACTATATGAAATGAAAAGCTACAATAACGACCCCACATTTAGAGACTATGTTAAAAGATATTCGAAACTATTTAAAAAAGTTTGTGTGGCCGCCAAAGCGGAATACCTTAGTAATAAAGTTAAATCCGCTGATAATAAAGTAAAAGCAGTATGGAACGTAATAAATTCAGAGACAGGTAAATCAAAGCCCCATAATAGCCAATATAAGTTAAAGATAGATGAAAGAATAGTAACTTCAGATTTAGAAGTGGCGAGTGCTTTTGAGGATTTTTTCTCTAATATAGCTATAGATACAACTCGTGACTTAAAGTCATTCACTGCGCTGGCTGGCTCATACTTAAATGTGGTTCAAAAGGATAGTATCTTGAAATTTGATTTTAAACACACAAACTCGGAAGAGATTATAAAAACATTTAAATCTTTGAAAATTAAGAACACAGAGGATCTTTGGGGTATTTCAGTTAAAGTAATGCAATCTGTCATCCATATTGTGGCACCATATCTGGCCGTCGTGTTTAACAACTGCGTCGATGAGTGTGTGTTCCCTGACTTAATGAAGTACAGTAAAGTTATTCCTTTATTCAAAGCTGGCAGCTCATCTGAGCCTGGTAACTTTCGACCGGTTTCCGTGCTTCCTGTACTAAGTAAAGTGTTTGAGAAAATTATGCTAAATCAATTGCTTTATCACTTCAATATTAATGAACTATTTCACAGTCAGCAATTTGGGTTTACGAAGGGCCGCTCGACAACGGATGCGGCTGCAAATCTCATGAAGCACATTTATGACGCATGGGAACAATCGCAAGATGCAATAGGAATATTTTGCGACCTCTCCAAGGCATTTGATTGCGTGGAACACGAGACGCTTATCCGCAAACTTGAACACTACGGACTCACAACTAATGCACTGAACCTTGTTATGTCCTATCTCAGTCAGAGAATCCAGAAAGTAGACATACATAGAGTGCAGTCATGTGGATCACCGGTGAAGCTTGGAGTACCACAGGGCTCTATTTTGGGTCCGTTTCTCTTCTTGGTGTACATAAATGACTTGCCCCAGCTGCTAGAACACAAATGTGACATAGTACTGTTCGCTGATGATACCTCTCTCATTTTTAAAGTCAACAGGCAACAGGAAGATCAAAGTCACATCAATGAGACTCTAAGAGATGTGCTGAAATGGTTTACTGCAAACAATTTACTATTGAATGCAGCTAAAACGAAATGTATAAAATTTTCGTTGCCTAATGTAAGACAGGTTGACACTACTATCAGATTAAATGGAGAGAAGCTGAACCTCGTGGATGAGACTGTTTTTCTCGGGCTTACCTTAGATCGCAATTTGCAATGGAGCCCACACCTATCTGGTCTTGCTGGTAGATTGAGCTCTGCCGCTTATGCTGTACGAAGAATCCGGCAATTCACCAATGAAGAAACGGCGCGGTTAGTTTACTTCAGTTATTTTCACAGCATTATGTCTTATGGCATCCTAATTTGAGGCAAGGCGGCCGACATAGAGACAATCTTTATCCTGCAGAAGAGGGCGGTCCGGTCTATTTACAATCTTGGCTCCCGAGATTCACTTAGAGAACGCTTTAAAGAAATCGACATCCTTACAGTAGCTTCTCAGTATATATATGATGTAATATTGTATACACACAAGAACATCAAATCTTTCAAGAAAGTGTCGGATGTGCATGGTTTCAACACTCGGAATAAGCATAAACTTGCCGTCCCTAAATTTCGTCTACGAAAAGTCAGTAAGTCTTTTTTGGGAAATTGCGTGAGGTTCTACAATAAAGTGCCTGTAGATGCATGGGAATTGCCTCACAATTCATTTAAAAGATACATAAAGACCGCTCTCTTGAAAAAAGCATACTACAAAGTGGATGAATACTTATGTGATGGCACCACCTGGCCAAGGTTGAAAACAGAAGATAATTAGGACATCAATGTGACTTGGCTGCGTCCCGAAGATATTCGTATATGGTGTCCGGCTCTGTTGCCGTTGTCCGCTGCGTACTAATTGTAATACAATTGACAAAAATAATGTTTTATTTATTTGACATGATGACATGAAATTTATATTTCATCAATTTTTGTTATTTGACATTTGGAGACCATATACATCTCCAGTTTATGTATATGTATTATTATACTTATTATTTGACCGTGGAGGCGTTTTACACCTCTGCTGATTTTAATTTAGTTTAAATTGACCCTAGAGACTATACATCTCTAAGTCATTTAGATTAAGTATTATATTATAGTATTAATTCTGGGACCCTATACATCCCTTTGTAATTTAAATTTTCACAGATATTTGACCTGGAGACCCTATACATCTCCTGCTCAAATAAAACGTGCCAGTAAAGTAAAGTGTTCTGGTTTTGCTGTTTTAATAATTACTTTTTACACTTGTTTCTAAAATGCGGTATTTTTTTTTTCTCTCTTAATCTTTTAATGACAGAGTGAGGTTTCTTTGTGTAGTTTGTCTGTGGTTGCGTATTGTAAGAGCTAATGTAACTTGTTTTTAGAAAAAATGACTTTGTGCCAAGTTTCTTGCGGCGCATTCTTCTTGGCAATCATGGTCTTTCCGAAAGCGCTGGTAGACTCAAAAAAATGACGTGTAAAAGAGCATTCAACTGCCTATTTGCTGAATAAAATTTTGAATTTTGAATTTTGTGATCAAATAGTTCGGTACACCATACAAATCGTATTCGTTTGAGCACTTTGGATGTCACCGTATATATATAAAAAAAAAACATTTATTATCAGACCATTATAAATCCATATATCGTTAGTGATAATGGTTCTGCTTACGAACTATATTAGTGAATAAATAATAAATACCGTATCATTACTTTTATGTCACTGAAATTAGTTGAGTCATGTAATAGAATAATTTGTATAATAATTATAAAATGTCAGTGTAATGAACCACAAATGAATAAAATAAAATAATTTGGAATAAAAATTAATGTCATCAACAATTTTGTACCAATGAAATAACATTAATGATGCAATAAATAACAATAATAATATGACGCTGACTGTACACGATGGATGTTCCGAACAATTTGACCGCTTTAGTTGAGTCAGTGCTAATTAATATTTCGAATGTTTCCAAATATTTGATGACCTTGACTGCTACTTATTTTATGACGCTGACTAATACTTAGAATTAACGCCCGTTAGAGAAGTAATATTACTCTAACAAGTTTTTAAATGTTTCAATCAGCTTTGGGAGGTAAATAAAAATACAGATTTTTAGTCATAAAATTTTATTAGTAAGAGGTACTGTCTGTACTTTGGTCGTATTGTTATTCTGTGGCTGCACTAAGGAATCAACAGAGTAGTTTAGCCAAGGTTTAGCAGAAAGCAAGCGAAATTGCGGTTTACTGACAGGATTGGCGTATATATAATTAAATATTATCAATAAACTTACCTTTCTTTACCAATTCACTTGCTTTCCGTATTTTGCTATTTGCCCAAGAGCAGAGGGCTCTCGACTGAATATTGGCATTCCACGATCCATTCTCTGCTTTGAAATATCGCTTTTCCCCTTCAATATTGTTATAATATTGTAATATACTTGTGCAAGATTTTGCTTTATGAAAATATTTTACTGGAGTTCGATGTATTTTTCTCTCACTTTTGTCTTGTTACTGTTCTCCGCTAGGGAATCCTGATTCAAAGTAAATACGAGTATTTATTGAGTATGTACGTAATATTATATTAATGTATTACCTATTTCGAGATTCATGTAAGAGTATTTTTAATCCCTGATGCATAAAGAGGGGCTTATAAGTTTTGTTGTGCTGTGTATACGGGTGTATCTGTGTATCTGTCCGTGGCATCGTAGCTCCTAAACGGCTTCACGGATTTGGACGCGGCGATTTTTAATCGAAAGCTAGCTTAATCGAGATGGTTCCTAGCTACGTTTCATAAAAATATGTTAAGAGCCGTTTTTGAGATATTAAACTTTGAAATTAAAAGGGTTATTCGACTTTCCTAAGTTGGTTAGGCTGTTTAGTATAATTATGTAAGTTACGTTCGCAGTTAGAGTACATTAAAGATCTGTTCATAAACATTTTGTTCACCATTTAATTTTGTTGTATCTGTGGTATTGGTAACATAATTAATATTTCGTGAATTTAATTAATAATTCAGTTAGTTGCGCTATTACTGAAAATATTTTTTTGTTAAAAGATATGAACTTCATTCAGACTTTCTCTTGACTTTGAAATAATATGCCTAAAACAGCAAGGCAGAAATGTTTTATTTTACAAATGGGTAAAGCTCTATTTAGTTATTCAAATGTGAATGGTAGGTGTACGATACACAATTCAGGTTCCATTTTATTTATTCTAGTCCAAGAGACTGAGTTTTTGGTATTATTTCAGTCAGATTGTTTCGACACAAAAATAAGTTTCTTTCCAATTGTTACGGGTCCGTACCTCAAACGGAAAAACGGAACCCTAATAGGATCGCTATGTTGTCTGTCTATCCGTCTGTCTATCTTAATTAAATCACTACCTACAAATAGTACTTTGTACCTAGCTATACCTAAACCACAGTCTATACAGTCGTCGGGCCTCTAGACAGGTCAATCGTGCGGGGGGAGGGGGTGC
Source organism: Clepsis dumicolana (assembly GCA_963691665.1). Classification (NCBI taxonomy): domain Eukaryota; kingdom Metazoa; phylum Arthropoda; class Insecta; order Lepidoptera; family Tortricidae; genus Clepsis; species Clepsis dumicolana. The sequence continues at coordinate 1,322,748 of OY829527.1, forward strand.
GGGGTGCGGGGCGGGCAGGGCGAGCCCCCTTGCATACGCCGCCACTGCCCGATTAGTTAGAAACTTTCGCCCTCTTTAGTGCTTGGGCCAGGCATTCGGCATTTACGCAAACATCAAAGGCGTCGGACCACTGGTAGGTATAAGCTCTTTACACTGTGCCTAAACTTTACTTTAGGCACAGGCGCGTCCCTGCCGTGCCGTGGCGATCGCGGATCGCCTTTCCCCACCCCGCGCGCCCCGCGCTCGCCCCCGCTCGCGTCCCGAAACGCACACAGCCGCGAGGTCGCTTACTGCACACATGCGTCGGTGCCGTTTCTTGTTATAATTATATTCTTTGCTTTAGGTAAAGAATCCTCGATACGCGATTCCGACTCGCACTTGACCAGTTTAAAAAAAAACAGTGGGTTATTTCTACGATACTCTGTTATGTATTATTTATTATGATAGGAGAGATTATTTAAACGACAGTAATAGTCATGTTGAAATCAAAAGATCCAATACCAATATTGTTATAGACCTCTAAGCTGTGCATGCTGTGCTGTGCTGTGTGTGTAAGTATACTATAAAAATGTAACGTTTTATGCAAATAAAAAAAACTGATTCTGATTCGTCTTTCGACACCGGGCCTTCAAAAGTATTACATTTTTCCGTACCAGAGGGTCGAGCACGACTTTACGAATGCTGCGTCAAGTAAAGTCGAATAGTACCTAAACGTTGTCGATTTTGTATGACGTTTGGAACAGCGCCCGCCCGTGAGCGTATTTGGAACTAAAAACTCGGTCTCGGTACGATAACCGTAACGTTACGCAGCATTCGTAAAGTCGTGCTCGACCCTCTGTGACGTTCATAAGGGCTCTTTGATTATTCGTGTTTAAAGTCTTACCCGTACATGCCATTAACCGTTGAAGAGTTCCCTCCTGCTGAGGGATGGACTACCAGAACTTCACTACCAGACAATTGTGTCGTCACCAGACTTAAAATTTTAGCTCAATCGATTCACTTAAGTACAGGATTTGACTAGAGACCCTATTACGAATATTCGAAATCTGCGTAACGTAATCGAACAGTAAACGTTATCGAGAAATTTGTATGACGTTTGGAGCGCCCGCCCGTGAGCGTATGTGGAACAAAAATTTAGTATACGAGGTTTCTCGATTTCGATACGATGTCGTAACGTTACGCTGGATTCTAAAACTTCGTGCTCGGCCGACAGAACATACATGCAAACATTGCAGATTAATAAAAGCTTGTAACAAGAAATCAGCGTCTTTCACAAATCAACCAGCAATTGATACGCCCAAATACCAACCTAGCATACGTCCCTATATCTAGGTCAAACCAATAACCTGTCAGTCGCGGTGTGTTCGAGTAAACAGAACTATTCGGGCTCAGCAGGGGGTCACGACTAGGGTTACCATGTGAAAATTTAAAAAGTCCGGACAAATAGCCGTACACGTCGGCAAAAGGCCGGACATGTTAGTGGCGGTGGCTCTCCCGCATCGCGACTCGCGCCCTCTACATGGCAACAATTCTATTTCGCCTATTAATTATTTTATCTACTTACACATATAAGTCTTCTATAATGCGTTCAGAAACGCAAAAAAAATGACCAGTTTTTCATTACTGTCACCAGCAGTAACGAAGTTCGATGTCGTTAAGAGTTTCAACTTTGAAACATCTTTAAAAACCAACATAATTATGTAATTTGCAATAAAAAAACCGTCGATACAAAACATCAGCTCGGTATGCTTGTCTATGATTAAAAAAAAACAATCAAATTCGTGACAGGTATGGGTAGGGTGATATGCCTTTGGCTACTGAACCCATCTTAGAGTGTGTAAAGTAATGTACCTATGCAACTCTATGTAATTAGTATTCGTATTCCGTTTTAACCCATCAAGCTGGACAAAAGCCGAACAGAAACCCAAAAGTCCGGACGGATGGTAACCCTAGTCATGACTGACTGGGGTCGGATGCGAACCCGCGACCCGTGACCCAAAGTCAGTGTCGTGGGACTGCACCTCTTTGTTACGACATTCAAAGATGGAACTGGAACCGTAACAGTTCAGCTATTTGCTCATCATCATCATAATTTCATCATCATCACCAGCCTTACGTCCCACTGCTGGGCTCAGGCCTCCTCACAGATTGAGAGGTCTTGGGCTGTACTTCCCACGCGGGCCCGTGCGGATTGGGAACTTCACACTCACCATTGAATTGCTTCACAGGAGTGTGGTTTTCATCACCGAAAAGCTAGTAATAATTTACAAATGTAATTTCACACATACCTAATTCCGAAAAACAGAGTTGCGACCCGGGGCTCAAACCCAACGACCCTGTTATTTCCTGTAATTGCCACGAGACTGTCAAGCTTTATGGAACAAGGAAGAATAACTTCAGCTTAAAAAAGTTGAAAATCTCTAAAAACTAAAAAACAATTACTTTGCTCACCCGCGACCACTAATGACAAATAGTTATATCTGTGCGGCAAATGTATGTTTCCATGCAACACCTCCACCTCCACTGCTACACGAATCAACACATGCCACACAGACCCAACTATCACCACCACCACTATACTAAACGCTGACGCGTTTCGGCACTCTCCACGAGGCCATTTACGAAGCACAACAACAACAAAGAAGTCAACTTCTCTTTTTACCGTACTCGGTTAAAAATAACGGGGTACCTGGCGTAGATTAAAAATAAAAATAAAAAGGGTAGTTTGGAATTCATTTCTTAAAAAAAGGGTAGTTTAGGACTTACATAAAAGGGTAGTTTGGAATTTATAAAATATTAGTGGGTACGTTGGTTTTGTCATTAACTAAGTTGAGTACATGGTTTACATATGTCAGTAGTGGAAGTGGTGGCATGTTGAGCGGTTGTTGTTGTGCTTCGTAAATGGCCTCGTGGAGAGTGCCGAAACGCGTCAGCGTTTAGTATAGTGGTGGTGGTGATAGTTGGGTCTGTGTGGCATGTGTTGATTCGTGTAGCAGTGGAGGTGGAGGTGTTGCATGGAAACATACATTTGCCGCACAGATATAACTATTTGTCATTAGTGGTCGCGGGTGAGCAAAGTAATTGTTTTTTAGTTCATAAATATGGACCTCCGCAAAGTAACGCCTGATTCAATAAATTATTGAAAATCTCTAAAACAGCTGAATCGATTTTGATGAAACTTACCTAAGGACAATCTTGATTAAAGTAGCTTTCGATTAAAAAAAAGCCGCGTCCAAATCGGTTTATCCGTTTGGGAGCTATGATGCCACAGACAGATACACCAATACACGGATACACAGGTCAAACTTACAACACCCCTATTTTTGTCACGGGTTAAAAAACAAATTGCAACCATTGTCTTGTCGAACGACCAACGAACCAATAACTTATCCCCACTTTTATTACCACAAGGTTCTACAAACAGTCAAACCGCACTTGACTTTACAGTTAACTAATTTCAATACATTTCAACCGAATAATGCAAGAATGCGTTCATTAACATACGTAAGTGTCAAAATTAAAGTACTTGTTATTTTAATTCGAAGCTTTTTTAATGCATTCATGGCACTTTACGGCGACAAGGTACTTCACGCCATTAAATTGTGGGACACTTTATTTAAAGTTTGGGCACTTGTCTATTTTAGTGCACGTGGTTCTGTAGGAAGAAAAAACGCTTTTTTTTTAACGCCGGTTACATACAATTGAGCTCTACCTACAGCTTTTGAAATACCGTGAGACTTAATCATAGTTTGACACATTGTTTGACATATTGTTGTAATTTATGTTATTGTGAGTATTGAAATGATTGATTGAAATAAATATTATAGGTTAAGTAGTTGCTTTGCCGTAACAGGGTCCATGTAGCGCTATATTATGTAGGTATCTGTCATCTTGTAATACCATGGTTGCGACGAATAAATGAATATTAATATGAATATGAATAGTGGAATAAAACGGATCACTCACGTATATAAGTCGAGTTTAGCCCGACATGTTTCGGACTAATTCGTAGTCCTTCCTCTGGGAGCGCACGAACCAGCGGCAGCGAGACGCACGCTGACTGACTGGCTGGCTGGTGCTGGCTGAGCTGTCTGAGCTGATTAGTTGTGGTCAGCTGCGCCTAGTAGTCGCGTGAGCAGAGCCGTGGCACGTAGTGTGCGTCTCGCTGCCGCTGGGCCGTGCGCTCCCAGAGGAAGGACTACGAATTAGTCCGAAACAGTCGGGCTAAACTCGACATTGTCATAAGATCTATATTTGCCTGGCCCGTGGGAAAAGTTTTTCTACTATGTCTGTACATCATCATGTCAGCTGAAAGACGTCCACTGCTGGCCGGCGGCCTCCCCCGGCTCTCCACTCAGACCGGTCTTGTGCCTTCCGCATCCACCGCGGTCCCGCGATCTTTACCAGGTCGTCGCTCCATCTTGTTGGAGGCCTACCGACAGCTCGTCTTCCGGTCATCAGTTCTACGATCTATGTGCCCCGCCCACTGCCACTTAAGTTTCGCAACTCTTCGGGCTATGTCGGTAACCCTAGTAAAGTTTTACTGCGGATATCATCATTTCTGATTCTATCCCGCAGAGAAACCCCGAGCATAGCCCTCTCCGTCGCCCTCTGAGTGACTTTGGGCTTCCTTATGAGGCCCATCGTTAGCACCCACTTCTCAGATCCGTAAGTTTTCACTGGCAACACACACTGGACATTATACATCTATACATAATAGACACTCATTTTAAAACACACAATCTTCACCGTAAGTTAAAGCATCTTAAATTCCTTCATTGCGCCAACACGCGGCATACTCCACTTATATTAATTATGTATTCTATTAAACGGTATTTATGGGCTAATTAACGTTTTACTGCTAATACTTAGTACCTCGTTAAGCCGCGATAAGCAGATGTATTAAATATATGTACCTACAGTTAAAGAGAGTTTGGTGATTAAATTTGAGGTGGGAATTTTTGGTCGACTAATTTTATTGAGAGCTAGTTGTGTTAACTAACCTTACCAAGTTGGAAAAGTTAAAAAAAAATGAAGGTACACTAGTTATTAACACGGAACTACCCGAAGATTCAATTCCAGTGAAATAAACGGATCACTTACGTATGCCAGTCGAGTATAGCCTGAGACGTTTCGGACAAAAAATAGCTAAATATTTAAAATAAATTGAAATATGGTCTTCGGACACCCTCAAAGTTTCTGAAAGACCTATCCAACAACATCTTATCTTACCAATTACAGCTTTCCAGAACCAAGAGTCTCTCAGCAATGATGTAGGCAAACGGACAGAGACACGTACATCGTGAAACTATAACACCTCTTTAGCATTTAAAAATTAATCTACCCCCGCCACATTCACCCCATAAATTCTCTCGCAAATCGAACTGCCGGAAACTAAAACAACGACCTAAAACTAAAAGCCTTTAAGACTCAGACTTTATTTAGATAAGTCACTAAGTCCTTTTCACTAATCCCGGTCCGCATCTAAAGTAACTCTGATTAAATGTTAAACCCCGGTTAAGACGTGCGTGGAAAATAAATAATTCAATCAGTAGAGCAGCTCACGTGACGAATCCGGTGTCTGTAGCTAAAGTAATGAATGTTTCTTTTAACCCCCGACAAAAAAGAGGGGTGTTATAAGTGTGACATGTGTATCTGTGTATCTGTGCGTCTGTGTATCTGTGTATCTGTCTGTGGCATCTTAGCTCCCAATCGGGTGGACCGATTTCGATGCGGTTTGGTTCAGTCGAAAGCTATTTTAATCGAGATGGTTCTTAGCTAAGTTTCATTAAAATCGGTTGAATATTAAACTTTGAAATGACAATGTCGGGGGTTGCTCAAGTTTTCTAAGTTGTTAGGTACAAAGTTGGATTATTGGATTATTTTATTAGATTTGTATATTATGTTGTTATTTACGTTTTTTAAATATATTATAATAAGGTACACAGTGAGAATGAGAAATGCTATTACATCAACTTAGAAGCTAAAAAAACCCTGGTAGCCTAATGGTTACCGAAGTACCCGTCCATACGCTATACATAATTACCTGACTGCCGAAGGAGGGTTATGTTTTTCGAGCGTATGTATTTATGCATGTTTGTCTTCTTAGGCGTTACACTCTTGCCAGAGTGGTCCTGGCCGTCACGTCGAGGTTTGTGGCTTGCTTCACAATGCGACGCCACTCATCGCGAATTGCCGCCCTTCTTGTGCATTCGTGTAGAAGACCTTCGATTGCACTTTTTGTTTGGTCCGTCCATATCATCGGTGATCGCCCACGTGGTCTGGTGTCCTGAACTTTGCCCTGCACTACCAGGCGCTCAATCGATTCGCCTCCGCGCCGCGATACGTGTCCAAAAAAAGTGTTTGTATGTGTGTATGCATAATTCTTTGGCACGCTATACAGCCTAAACCGTTTGACCGATTTCAACGTATGATGTGTCATTTCATTACATTCGTCTCACTTGTGGGAGTGACATATACTTGTTTCCCTGAATTGCAGTCGGGCTTTCTGTTTTTAGGGTTCCGTACCTCAAAAGGAAAAAACGGAACCCTTATAGGGTCACTTCGTTGTCCGTCTGTCTGTCTGTCTGTCTGTCTGTCAAAACCCTTTTTCTCTAGAATGCGTGGAGGTAGGATGCTGAAATTAATATCAAATACTCAAACCTGCGGTCCCTTGAAGCTGTGAAAAAATCAAGCATCTAAGTCAACGCAATCAAAAGATACAGTCATTAAAAAAGTCGTTACCATACAAATTGCCGTGTTTTGAAAACCTAAAGGGTACTTCCAGTTGTCCTAGAAACTTGAAATTTGGTAGGAAGGTAGCTCTTATAGTACAACCACTCAGAAAAATCTCAAAATCTTAAATTTTTATGTCTGTCTGTAGATAGTGAAATAAAAATGGATCAGTCACGTATATAAGTTGAGTTTAGCCCGACATGTTTCGGACTAATTCGTAGTCCTTCTTCTGGGAGCGCACGACCCAGCGGAGGCGAGACGCACCTGCGCGCCGCGGCTCTGCTCGCGCGAAAACTAGACGCAGCTGACAGCGGCACACAACTACCCTCGTTTTCATCGTCATTTTTATTATTGTCAAGTGCAGGGTAGCACACTACACTGACCACATCACTCTGTAACGGCTCGTTCACATTCACCGTTGACGCAGTATTTAGCACAGTCTTCCAACTTGGGGGCACCGACCGACTGAATTAGTCCGAAATATATCGGGCTAAACTCGACTTATATACGTGAGTGATCCATTTTTATTTCACTATGATTGAGTCTCACTGTAGTTTCATGTTAAAACTGTCTGTAGATTCCGCAGATCAGTATAAGTTGACCCCACACTGCGTACATTTTGCTTACGAGCAGGGCTCTGCTTACACTGGACTTCTTAAAACACTGGGGAAAAGCGTTAAATTTTTCCACGGAACCCTCGTGCGCGAGTCCGACTCGCACTTGGCCGGTTTTTAAATTGTAAGTTGGTTAGATTCAGTTAATACCATTGATGTACCAAAAATAGACGGATATGCCACCCCTTCACCGTGCGCGGACAAGCAATATAGGTGATTAGGTGATTCGATGACTTAGTCGCCAACGGCCGCCGCCCAGGTGACATCTCCTTGACTTGCCCAATTTCAACAGTTTTACACATATTTGAACTATACAAACAACACGAAAAAGAAAAACAAAGCACAAGGAATCACATTCAATACGTAAATAAATAATATACTTACTCATTATTTGTAAAGAAAACCATGCATTTAAAATTATGATATTATAGCCAAATAATGCAGGGCCAACAATTTATTTCCCCGCCTGATAAATTCCTACCTCTAATATTATGGCCAAATAACATATGGCCATTAATTTCCCGACCTGATTAATCCCGACCCGAGTAGAAATTCGGATAGAAAAATTCCCGGTTAACTTTCATAGAATATTTGTTTTTATTTTACTTTGTTCGATCCTGGCAAATTGAATAAAACTATTACAGAAACTGACTATTCCATCTATTTCCACCGATTTTCCAGTTTTTAGATCTACCGATTTAGACTGTGCATTATCTGGCCAATGACGACACTGAAATATCTGTTTCAGGCACAATGAAACATGTGAGAATTTAATAATAAACTGTATTCCAAAATATACATAAAGTAGGTTCGTGACCTCTCGCGTCGGTGTTAAGCGTGCAACTGACAAGTATACAACTCTATAGCTATATTATAGCTATCTACTTGATGTACGTCTTGTACAATATCTTTTTTGTATTTTTTCCGTTATTTTATATTTTTACCTTTGAAACTTGCCACTCTGTGAGCGTTCTCGTCTCTTATACGTAAAATATTATCAGTAGTGGCTCTGTGAGCTGTAGACCTCGTAAGCTAATTTTTTTTTTCCAAAAAAACTATAATTATCGAGCCTGTTTACAACATTTTACACCGTAGAGGAGAACAACTGGACAGACATAAGAAAGAAACTAGTGAATTTTCGTCTAATTTGAAACGTTGACGCTTCGCTCGCTCGGTCAATAAAGAACGACCTATTATTTTATGTTCGTGAATTAGCAGGTCATTGTTATCATGTGACTACTTGTTATTTTGTGAACTTGAATTAGCGGGTGGGTAGTCGTACATTATCCAGATGGTATATTTGTCTGTGGTATATTCCCTTGAAGTTTGACATGTCAGTGTAATGACAGCTAATGAGTGAAGGCCGCATTTTGTCCGCGCTAAAGAGGTATGTGGCCAGTCTTTCATGTTTAAAACTCGATGGTTAATACATTTAAGTACCTATGTAGAGGTACCAAGATGAAAGTGACGACTGAAACAAATGAAACTAACTCGCCGTTGTTTTTCCGTTTCCACTCAAGCGGTAACAAATGAATGATGTTATTGTATTTTGTTGCTGTTTTAAGACACTCGCCACGTGCGAATGGACGTCCGAAACGAACCGTCGGTGTCTGGATGATTGGTGGCCTTTTCGTGAGCTCGAATACGATATCTGAAGTTTGCTCGTAGAAAAGTTTTTGTTGAAACTACAACAAAAACTAAACTATACTTTTTAAATACTCACTAAAATTGTTATGAATAAACAGAAAAAAAAACAGAAAATGCTAACCTCGGGAATCGAACCCGGATCCTCGACATTCTGTGTCGCGTGCTGCGTACGCGTGTGGTTACGATACGCGGAGTTTTTTTAATAAATAAAAAAAAAATCTCACATATTGTCAACCAGCAGAGGTAATGAATCTATGTGATACGTAATGTTTTTTTCAATTAAAAACTTCATCTTAGCTCTTTAGGTTGGCAACGCATCTGAAAACCCTCCAGTGTTGCGGGTGTCTATGGGCAGTGGTGTTTACATATCATCAGGTGACCCACTTGCTCGTTTGCCTTCCTCGTCGTATAAAAAAAAAACCTTAAGAAATCCCGGACAGCTAGGTCTAGGCCTCGTCATCCCGGGGGATAAATCACGAAAACTTATTGCGGGAATAAGGGACTGATTGTGGAAAGTTCCCGGCTCTCGCTAATTTAGAATAGGTAGGTACTTTGCCACATTAAATTTGAATTTTGATGAAAAATTAGCTTCGTAGCTTTTGTTTAGGTAATCAGACTTCAGACTGACTGAGTGACTGACAGACAACGCACAGCCTAAACCACTGGACCTAGAGACTGGAAATTTGGCAGACATAATATCACTAGCTTCAGTATACTAGCCCATTTAAAACCCCCGACTAAAAAGAGGGGTGTTATAAGTTTGACCTGTGTATCTGTGTGTCTGTGTATCTGTCTAGATACACATCTACACATCTACACAGATGTCTGTGGCATCATTGCTCTTAAACGTATGGACCGATTTCGATGCGGTTTTTTTTAATCGAAAGCTAGTTTAATCGAGATGGTTCTTAGCTATGTTTCATTAGATTAGATTAGATTATTTATTCCTTCAATATATAATTACATCATAAATTGTACAATGTCAAGTTAAGTGAATTTATATTGAAATCTTCAAAAGTTTAAAAACAACATTAAACTAAAAATCGGTTCACCCGTTTTCGAAATATTGAACTTTGAAATGACAATGTCGGGGGTTTTTCAACTTTTTTAAGTTGGTTAGGTTATGTAATATTTCATGGGGGCAAAGCCGCAGGGCAAAGCCGCGGGGCATAAGCCAGTGTAAAATAAGATTCAGATGGTAAGATGAATCGTACGAATCTCTACCACCTCTTCCACCATAAAATAATAATCGGATCACACATTATGTCAGTCGACTACAGTCAGACTAACCCGTAGTTATTATTTTGGGAACACACGCTTCGGCGGTAGCGAAACGAACACTGGGCTACAACGCTCTGCTCATGCGGCTTCTCAGCGCAGCTGACAGCGGCGCACAACTATCCTCGTTTTCGTCGAAACTTTAAAATTGACAGTTTTCAATGACAATTCGGTATCAACTGCTGACTTGAAGAGCTTTTGTTTTAGCGCGCTTCATATTGTCAAAGAAATGTAGTTCGAATTGTCATATAAAAGTGACAATTGTAAAGATGGAGAAATAGGAGCCAGGTCTCAACTGACATAGCGTCACTGCAATGATTCTTTTTTCGAGTAACTTTTTAATTTAGATACTGTTTTTTTTTTGTTTCAGGTATGCCCGTGTAATTTCCAACTCACCGCCACGCCACACGCAAGTACCTACTTAACAAACAGACCGCATAATTCTACAAATAACGCAAAATTTCTAAATACGCAAAAATAATTTCTCTAACACGTTCCGCACTCAATCGAAACTGCAGCCAAAATTCAGCTCTAAAATAAAGAATGTTAGGTTGCAGTTTTTTTAACGAGCGAAGCACACATGGAACCCTGTCATAGTCCGTTTACGTGTAAAACGGCGGTCTTAGACTGCGTCGTTCCGTATGATTGATGACGCCCGCGTTCACCGTGCACAGTGCGTGGCAAACTTAGAGGCATACTTTCTTAGAAAAAAAAACCAGTTTATTTTGTGGCAATTCATCAGATAGAAGTTTTGGACGAGAAAAAAGTTCATTAAATCACTTTTTTAACCCCTGACGAATAAGACGGGGGTTATATGTTTGACCTGTATATCTGTATCTGTCTGTGGCAACAGCTCCCAAACAAAAGGACCGATTTCGATGCGGTTTTTTCTAATTGAATGCTAGGTTAATCGAAATGGTTCTTAGATAAGTTTCATTAAAATCGGTTAGCCCGTTTTCGAAATATTGAACTTTGAAATGACAATGTCGGGGGTTTTTCAACTTTTCTAATTCTCATAATAATTAGTCGATTGCCTATTACGTTACTTAGTTTTGACTCCTTGTGTGCTTTTTGTTGTCAAGGTACATTATTTTCATGGGGATAAAATGGGCGTTAACACAACCCTGTAGACACAACCAAACACGATAATTTCTGATAGTTTTGTTTGTTAAAAAATATTATAGTGTATGATATAGTGTGTGGGATCGAATGAAGGAAACAAGGTGTTTTAAATTAAGAAAAAGAGTTTAATAAAAGTAAAAAAAAGTTATAACACATCTAATCGCTAAGACAGCCCAATCGAATCTCAATCATACACTCACTCTCACCGTTCATTCACAAAATATCTTCCAGTCATTCTATCCGCTCTTTTGCATCAATCATTCGTCCACAGTACCACCATCTCATTCCCACATTCGGCCATCCTACTCACATGACTGTCCTCAGGCATACTACAAAATAACATCATAAAACAACTTAAATACACATCATTAAAACATCTTAAAAACATCTTAACTGTAGGTACAATCATGTGCTCTACTGTACACGTTAAAACTTATATTACAACAACAATAACAATGACATAACAATGACATGACAGTATCACCAAGGCAATCGTAGGTACTCGCGTCATACAAACCTCATGGATGTGCTTGCTCTAGATGCTGGGCCAGGGCTTCATGTTATCAGCTGAGGTAGACGTCTTCGTAGGTCCCTCTGAAGATCGCTCGACCTTCTCGACATCATATCGGTCATTGCCCTTTACTGCGACTACCTTATAAGGTCCCAAAAACTTAGCCCTCAGTTTCAAACAGGTTCCAAACTGCGTCCTCTTGATTGCTACCTGGTCACAGACATGGTAATGCCGACTCTGTTTGCGCCCTCTGTTGTACGTCTGTCGATTTTCTTCTTGCACTTTCAGTATTTGCAACTTAGCTGACTCTCTCGACTTCTCTCTGGCTTGCACGTAACAGTCTCGATCTTCTTGCTGAAGCAACTCATAAATATTCAGGTCATCTTTTGTACGCATTTTAGTACCGACCATGAGCTCGAAAGGCGTCGTATCGATGCTTCGTTGATAGGTACTGTTCAGCGCCGACTGGAGTCTCGCCACATGTCTGTACCACAGACTTTGATCTGAAATACAAATCTTAGTTAATACCGAGATCATCGTTCTATGAATAATTTCGACTTGCCCATTACCCCTCGGTACCCCCGTAGTTATAGAAACGTGATTGATATTTTCCTCTTCACAATAAGTCTTGAAGTCATTACTCGTGAATGCTGCTCCCCTGTCTGTTACAAATCTGGATGGGTTGCCAAAACATTGTTGATGTATTCTCAACTTATCAATCGTCTCTCTAGCCGTTGTCCCCTTTACTGGAAAAAGCCACACAAATTTAGTAAATCCATCAAGTATATAATTATACAGCTTCTTTGTTTCCATCATTGGGCCAATATGATCCAGGTGGAGGGTAAACAATGGAATGTTGTTCTTCTCTATACTGTGGAGAAACCCTTCTGGTTTTCCCGCCTTCCTCGTTGCTAGTAGACACGGCACGCAGGTGATGATAAACTCGTCTATCTTTCTTGATAAGTCTTTTATAAAATACTCTTTGTTTATCAACTCTGTCATTTTCTTTTTTCCAAAATGACCCACAGCATGTACTCTTTTCAGGATTTCATCTTCCATGTCTGTTGGTATGACCAGTAGTGTACCTTTGTACAGTATTCCACCTTCAATGGCATAATCTTGGTACTCACGCTCTTTGAGTATCTCAAGGATCGCCTTCAGTCCTTCATCAGATTCTTGAGCTCTTTGTAGCATCTCATGCAGCTCCCTTGTCACAACTCCAGTGAAAGGTGCTCGGCTTAATGCATCCACATGTCTCATCTGTGATCCTGATCGATGTGATATCTCATAGTCATATTCTTGAAGGAGAAGTACCCATCTCGCTACACGAGTAGATAAATCTTTTTTCTTCAATGTCATCTGGAACGCCTTGCAATCTGTAACGATTTTAAACTTTATTCCATACAAATATGTTCTAAATTTCTTTACACCTTCTATGATAGCTAGAGCCTCTAACTCATAGCTAGTATACTTCTGTTCTGCTTCACTTGTTTTGCGACTCATATAATGCACTGGGTGCAAACTACCATCATCAGGGCACCTTTGCATCAACACAGCTGAATAGCCAACCATCGAGGCATCTGTATGCATCTCAGTATGCAAACCTGGACTGTAGATCATCAGTACTGGACTACTACTCAACTTCGACTTAAGTTCATTAAACGCTTGTTTGTGACAGTCATCAAATACAAAACTTACATTCTTCTTAAGTAAATCTGTCAATGGTCGAGCAATCACAGCATAATTAGGTACAAACTTTCTGAAGTATGAAGTCAATCCTATGAATCCATGGAGCTGTTACAAAGTTACAGGTTGAGGAAACCTTACCACTGCGTCGGTTTTGTCTGGTGATGGCCTCACCGTTCCATTTTCAACCACGTGGCCAAGATATTCCACCCTACGTTGAATGAACTGCGTCTTGCTCCAGTTCACTTCAAGCCCATACTGTGAAGCTCTCGTTAGTACCTCCTTTAGTCGTTGCACTCCTTGTGCCTCATCTTCTGAAATTATTATTAAATCATCAATAAAAATTAGCATGTACCCCTTCACCACTAGGTCTCTAAAGATGATGTTTATAAATCTAGTGAACACCTTCGGACAAACAGACAAACCAAATGGTGCCTTTAAAAACTCATATTGACCATCTTGGGTAACAAATGCTGTGTATTTAATGGAATCTTCATGTACTGTCAGGTGAAAATACCCATTCTTCAAGTCTAATGTACTAAACACCTTAGCCTTTGCCAACCTGTCAATGTGGTCATCAATTATTGGCAATGGGTACTCGTCTTTTATCATCTTCTCATTAATTCGTCGATAGTCCACGCATATGCGAGTGCTGCCATCCTTTTTCTTCACCAGAACTAATGGACTAGAATACTCAGAAAAACTTACCCTAATGACACCATCTTTTAACCACTGAGTAATTTGCCTGTCTACCTCGTCTTGCTCTGCTATGGCCAGCCGTCGAGGTCGCTGAGCCACTGGGACGTCATCTCGTAAAACAATCTTCAACTGGATCGGGGCTTCACGCGTCTTATTCGGTTTATAGGTCTCCACCAGCCGTGTGACCTCCTGCTGTATAACTGGATCCGCCACGTAACCTACAACATCAGAAGCAAACACATCGAAATTATGAAGCCAATTGTCATTGCGCTTCAATAACCTTACATGATTGCCATTCATAATAACCGTCACATGTTGTAGAAACTCTTGACCTAAAAGCATATTAAACGGCATAACGTCTCTAGGCACGATGTGTAGCACTACGTCTTTAAAACATTCCCCGTCGATCACAATGTTTGTCGCAAACTGTCCCTGCGATATCACTCGCGATGCACCAAGTCCCGTCAGTGATATTTCGCACTTTGTTAAGTCCGGCGCGCCTAATAACGCATAACAATCTTCCGACACAAGATTTAAGTCACTACCGGAGTCCACTAACGCGTAAATATTACGATCGAACACCGAAATTATCTTCAACGGCTTCCGTTCAGTATTGTTTACATCGCCGTTACCGCCCGTCGTACGGTTATGACACGAACTGTCAATGTCATCCCTCCTGTCACAACTGACAGCTGCCGCCGCCGGCGCCGCCATGTTGGATGTGTCGACCGCCATGAAGTTTTCATCATTCACTTCGCTGTCGTTCATCTTCCGCTCCGAGTCATTCGCACGAACTTCCGACTGCACACACATATTTGATCTCGAGCCGCCGCCATGACGATGTTCCACAGCTGACCTCTGCGCTGAGGCACACTGCGCCGATATGTGTCCGAATTGGTTGCACTTAAAGCATTTCGCACCTTTCTCTTTGTGCGGACACATACTGGACACATGATTTTCCTCTCCGCAGCTATAGCACTTCTTTGTATAGCTGGGGTAAACTGGTTTCGGCCGGTTTTTCTTCACTTCGGTGTGCTGTGAATGCGTCATTCTCGTCTTTTTCTTTATCATTTCGTAAATCTTAATCTTCTCCTTTAGGTCGCCGTATGATGTAACACCATACAGCATCATCTTGTTAGTTTCTACGTCTTCTATGCCGTCTACGATGTACTGAATCGCGACATAGTCGGGCATTTTACCCCTCTTGCCCAACTCGCGCATGGTAAGTAAGTAATCAAGGCAACTTTCATCTTTTTTCTTCTTACGAGCCGTCATCAACTCGTGTATGGCTTTGATGTCTACCGTATCGGGGAACTCTTTGCTTAGGGCGTACTTTAGCTCATCCCACGATTTAAACGGTCGTTCGGCCTTCAGCCAAAGCGCTGCGGTGCCAGTTAAACTGCGCCTCGCCACAATTAACCACTGTAAGGGCGTCCAGCTAAATATTACGGCGTTTTCATCGATGTCTTCTATAAACTTATTCACGCTGTACGTCTTATCTTGAGCGCTGAATTTTTGGATAAGGTCATCCATGTACTGCAGGCTGCCGCCCTCTCTTCCGTCATACGTCGTCATCACCGGTGGTGTCGGTGACGTCGGAATTGGAGACTTAGGTGTCCTAGCCGTCGTTGTCGTCGTCGTCGTCTTTACTGGGCCTGGTATTCGGAGCTTAAGCACCATCGCCTCGTCAGCGCCATCACCCGAACTCGTACCAGCCGCCACGTCGTTCTGCGTATCCGTCGGCATCTTTCCGATGTGCTATTTCTTGCGGCCCAAAAGCTACCGTCTTGCTCTCGAAGCCAGCAGGAATCCGTACGCGTCTTTATTTCGGCCACCCGTCGTAATGGTAACCGATTTAAAACCAAACGTAACCGCCTCGTCACGTCACGCAAAGTTGCACACCAGTCCGTCGTTCACTTTTTACTTTTAATTTTTTTCCTTCCGATCCCGGACGAGCCCCCAAAATGTGGGATCGAATGAAGGAAACAAGGTGTTTTAAATTAAGAAAAAGAGTTTAATAAAAGTAAAAAAAAGTTATAACACATCTAATCGCTAAGACAGCCCAATCGAATCTCAATCATACACTCACTCTCACCGTTCATTCACAAAATATCTTCCAGTCATTCTATCCGCTCTTTTGCATCAATCATTCGTCCACAGTACCACCATCTCATTCCCACATATCACACATAATTATAGATTTGCCAAAAAAAAATCTATTACGTATTGTACTACCCTGATGAAATTTCTAATGCTTGTTACTTTTCACGAAAAAAGGAAAATGTATTTAAATGAGAATTTAAAGAATCGTAAAGATTTTCTAAAATAAAACTCCAGAGATTCGGAGTTCTAACAACTAAGTAGGTACTTAAAGAGACTTGACTAGAATTGAATACAATCATTTATAATTGAAAGGAAAACTTCAATTAAAATACGTAATTGGACTAAGCCTATCCTTAAGTGATTTTGACAAGTTTCATTACATTAAAATAAATTATTTCACTGTTTTCAAATTGAATCCCATTTCTGAAGAGTTGTCCTAGACAATCTTTATAAGTCGACGGACTCATTTCGTTTAAGTTTGTTTAATTTAAAGGAAAGAAGCAAGTACCTACCTATATTCGAAATTTTACAGCCATCTAATGAGTATTAAAATTATTATTTAAATTCTGAGAGGAGGCCTGTGCCCAGCAGTGGGACGTAAAAAAAAGGCTGATGATGATGATGATTTAAATTCTGATGAAAACTCGTGCTCGGGGTACTGATAAGACATTTCAACTCTAAAACGCCTTACAAGCTATTTTTCTAGCGCCATTTTTTTTAAATAAGTTTCCTGTCCCAAAAATAAAGTCGTATCTAATTCTGTGTAGATTAAGAGAAACTCGAAACGAACCTAAATTTCATTTCATATAGGCATCGACTTTTAAACATGAAAGACTGGCCACGCACCTCTTTAGCGCTGACAAAATGCGGCGTTCACTCATTAGCTGTCATTACACTGACATGTCAAACTTCAAGGGAATATACCACAGACAAATATACCATCTGGATAATGTACGACTACCGTACCGACCTGCTAATTCATGTCCACAAAATAACAAGTAAGTCGCATGATAACAATGACCTGCTAATTTACGAACATAAAATAACAGGTCATTCTTTCTTGACCGAGCGAGCGAAGCGTGAACGTTTCAAGTGGGACAAAAATGCTTTCAAATGTCTGTCCAGCTGTTCTCCTCTACAGTGTAAAATTTTGTAAGCAGGCTCGATAATTATAGTTTTTTTGAAAAAAAAAAATAGCTCACGAGGTCTACAGCTCTCAGAGCCGCTGTTGATAATATTTTAGGTATAAAAGACGAGAAAGCTCACAGAGTGGCAAGTGGAATGGAAGGCAAGTCTTTCGTAACTGTTTTAAAGGTAAAAATATAAAATAACGGAAAAATTACAAAAAAGGTATTTCAGTGTCGTCATTGGACAGATAATGCACAGTCTAAATCGGTAGATCTAAAAACTGGAAAATCAGTAGAAATAGATGAAATAGTCAGTTTCTGTAATAGTTTTATTCAATTTACCGGGAACGAACAAAGCTATAGTAAAATAAAAGTAAAAAACAAATATTCTATGAAAGTTCACCGGGAGTTTTTCTTTCCGAATTTCTACTCGGGTCGGAATTTATCAGGTCGGGAAATTAATGGCCCTATGTTATTTGGCCATAATATTAGAGGTAGGAATTTATCAGGTGGGGAAATAAATTGCTGGCCCTGCATTATTTGGCTATAATATTATAATTTTAAATGCGTGGTTTTCTTTAAAATAATGAGTATATTATTTATTTACATATTGAATGTGATTCCTTGTGCTTTGTTTTTATTTTTCGTGTTGTTGGTACAGTTCAATAATGTGTGAAACTGTTGTAATTGGGCAAGTCAGGGAGATGTCACCTGCGCGGCGGCCGTTGGCGACTAAGTCACCGAGTAACCTAGTCACCTATATTGCTTGTCCGCGCGCGGTGAAGGGGTGGCGTATCCGTCACTATTTGGTACATCAATGCATGTAGGCGGTAAAAATGATACCACCCCGACATCTGAATGAGGTCAAAAAGTTCAATTGAAATACTGGAGTACGTATTTGGTTCATCGTAATCTTCAAGTAAACTCAATACGTCTGCAAAATATCAGATTAGATTTTGCTGATTTTACATTAATTTAAAGATGGCAACTGAGATGGCAGCTAGCCAATACTTTGGAATCCCGTTGAATACCGTGCTATCGCGAGATCTACATGAACTGCACTTATAATCCTGGATCAAATGGGATAGCAGAGAGTGGAGTTTGAATTTTCAAGTGGTGGCTAAGAAGTGATGGCGGAACGATTGCAGTTCTTGCTGGAAATGTCTCCTTGCTAAATATTTGTTACAGACTGTAGGCTTGAAAATGAACTGTTATTTTATTATGTCTAGTGAATATGCGAGAAGATTTTTAACCCCCGACGAAAAAGAGGGGTGTCATAAGTTTGACCTGTGTATCTGTGCGTCTTTGTCTGTGGCATCATAGCTCCCACACGGATGAACCGATTTCGATGCGTTTTTTTAATCGAAAGCTAGTTTAATCGTAATGGTTTTTAGCTAAATTTCATTAAAATTGGTTCACCAGTTTTTGAAATATTGAACTTTGATTGACAATGTCGGGGGTGTTATAGAAATTACATGAAGGCTACGTAGAGTCCGAATTTCAGCACTTTGTAAGTAAGCAATTTCGTTGCTGAGAATGATTTTTAACGTCGATTAGAGAGCATGGACTGATAAAAGCTACGTGGACTAAATTCCTTAAGCTTACGCCTGTTCGTTATAGAAGCGTTTATAAAAAATATGGATAGGAGTGTTATTTTTAAAGATTATTTCTGAGACGATTGTTTCAGCATAGAAAAAATGTTCAATCGGCTGTCATTTACAGAAAAGTGACGCAAACGTCGATGCTCGATGCTGCAAGATCAGGCAGTGTATGTGGTTAAAAAATTAAAAGATCTGCTTAAAAAGTACTTATTGTCTGCATCTGTGAGCACTTAGAATAGGGTTCGGGTTTTAGAAATACTTCGTCTGTCAGTGGCGCTTCTTGTAATCAGAGAAAGTGATGTCAATACGAATCCTATTCTATGCTCATAAACTGTAATATAATTATAACGTAGATCAGTTTACCGCACCGCAAGTTTACTCGGAAGGTAATCTCCGACAGAAAGGAGCAACGAATTCGTATTAGTAAAGTGTTTACAAGTAAGCGAGGCCAGGGAAATTAATGACGTGGGAAACTGTTGCGGCCTTGGAGGGAAATATGAAGAAAATGGCTGTTTGTGGTGCGATTCTGTATTATTCTATAACATGGATAAAAGACAGGTCAGGAGTACCCAAAACCGGAGAGCTTTTATGAAGAATGTTATGAGAGTAAGGGAAGCAAAGGTTGTATGTCAGGATCGTGGCAAGTACAAGTCTCTTCCTACCCCTCCGGGAAACAGGTGTGACTGTTATTCTATGTATGTATGTAACTACCCACGCCGCTTCGACTAGTGTCATTTTTACACGACTGCCCAAAGAAAAAAGAGTGTATTGTTTTTAGATACTAAATGACAGCTTGTTTTTCCTCTTGTGAAGTAAGTATCCATGGGGCGTGATCGGCTTTCTATTTTTAAATTTTTCTCTACAATTTAAGAACTGTTATTGTTTTTATTTTGTTTGTTATTATTTCTTTTGCTTTTAGGACATTTTCACATTGTAAATAGCCATTTTGAAACGAGTTTGTATTGACATTTAAAACTCATTGTACGGTCAAGTGTAGAAACATGTTGTATCGAATTAATCCACCACAACAACAATAACTCAACCGCCTACATAAGAGCCGAGCATTAGGACATATTTTTGAGCAAGTTTTATGCACCCATATTTTTGCACTTGACTGTATATAGGTACTTTGGGATTTCATTTAGTTTTACTGTATAGTATTTTGCGTTCAGTATTTTTGTTTTTCTTGTGAATTTCTTATTCATTTGTCATATCAAATGTTACGTCATTTTCGATGAGAAACAGACGCATCTAATCTGTAATTCCTACGTTCTAACTTACTAATCCTTTGAAGCCGTTATGTAACTCGGGCTAGCACGCGGCCAGCCGAGCGCGTTTCAGCTGAAAAGCGGCGTGTTTTCTCTTGGGTCTCACGCACTGAAACTGGTGGAAGTCATGGGAACTGGGCGATTTTTGATGACCTTAAAAATAAAAAGTTAAAGTTTCGGCAAAAAATTTTTTTTTTAAAATAACAAACTAAAACGTAGATATGCAGAAAGACCAGAAAAATGAATTCTCGAACTAGATCTTTACCAAGCCGTGGTAACGCGGTAGACCAATTATGCCATTCTAGTAATTTCAAACGGGATGACCGTAAAAATAAATAGGGGAGGTACCCAGAAATTACAGCTTTCTGGTACCAATAGTCTCCGAGCTATGCCGCGGACAGACAGACAGACAGACAAACAGACAGAGTGAGACAGAGAGTTCATTTTTACCATTTTGGCTTCGGAACCCTAAAAAGTAGTTTAAGAAAGTAGCCTAAGTAATCGATCATTTCCAAAGATGGTTCTAAAATTAAGATTAATTTCGACAATTAGCAGTTAGCGGATAATAACGTTCTTGTAAAATTAGACTCTTACAAACTCACATCATGTCGTGTACATAACATGTGTATGTATAAAGTGATAACTCACGCGGGTAGCTCATTATGTCTAATGCAATCTTATAACAGAAAAGGAATTGAGATGTTATCGCGCGATTTCCCTTCTGCCAAAAGTTTAACGCACGCATTTTGCACGCATGCACCAGTGCCCTAAGCACGACTTGTCGAATCCTGCGTTACGTAAAATTCGAATAGTAAACTATAACGAGTTTGTATGACGTTTGGAACAGCGCCCGCCCGTGAGCGTATTTGGAACTAAAATTTAGTATGAGATTTCTCGATCTCGATACGATAACCGTAACGTAACGCAGGATTCGACAAGTCGTGCTTAGGGCACAGAAAGGCGGCTGTCAGGAACGAGTGGCGGCGTATTGTGAGGCGGGTCACGAATACTGACATGACGACCACGACCACTCTGTCAAGAGTGTAGCGAAGCAGAAGATGAAGAAAAGTTTAACATAAAATCTGTTTGTTGGGTCTGTTGATTGTGTGCGTATTATTGGCATTTGTTTTAGTGTGAGTTTGTAGTAACGTAACAAATTTTGACAGGAGCAGCGTAGACGTGTGCTGTACGTGTGTGTTCCTCGTCCCCCTCAAAAAATGGCAGAAAAATTGTAGCGCATAGACAAGCCAAAGGTGCCTCCCGTCTGTCTGCTTTATCATAGTCACTAGTAATCATTGAAAACTGTGGCGCAATAATAAACATATTATTGGCCTGCTCACGCTTACGCGTTGCGCCACGTGCCAGTTGAATAAGAGACATCAGTCACAAGTTTTGGCAAATCCCTTATCTGTCAAAATCCGCGTTACGCCAACTGCGGTCCGCGGCGACCACGCTTCGCACGTGATAAGGGATATTACCTTTTACCCGACTACAGTCAAATATGAAGATTGGTGTTGTTGGGAGCGTGTGCTCCCAGAGGAAGGACTACGGATTAGTCCTAAACATTTATTTTCTCAGCTGACATGCGTTAGTGATCCGTTTATTTCACAAATATTGTTGATGTTGAATCTTTTAGCTCGCTTGGGTGTTTAAACTAAGGGCCTTATTCAAAAACGACACTCAAACCTCCATTAGCTAAAATAGGTTTTGTCTTCTTCTTACTAACGGAAATGTCAATGTGAAAAAAAAGACAAACGAACTTTAACTGCATTTTAGTTAAAATATGTTTATGAATAACATGGTAAAGCAATAATAACGCTTGCAATAATAATTCTGGCAGTTTTCTCTCTCAAAGAATCAGCATCGCTATTCAGCGAGGCAACGCTGCCAGCCTTTTGGGCACCATGCCACGGGGGCCTTATTAAGATTTAATTTAGTTTTAAGTTTTAGTTTAATTAGTTTAAGCTTGGATTTTATGTCATTGTAAATTGCTTTTGTTATGTAAATAAATTAAAATAATGTATAAATGAAAAAAAATAGGTAGTGATCGGACTATTCATAGCACGATAAGACGAAAGCGAACTGTGGAGTCGGTATTAACATTCAAATCATTATTTGTTACTCATGTTCATTCATTTATTAATCCCGAAATGCTTACTCATTTTGAGTAACGCTTCTGGAGTAAGATTAAAATAAAACAAAAAAACATAGCAAGCTGGGTACTTAATTACATTATGCATTAGTAATAGGCATTTTAGCCTATGGACGCTCGCAACATTGCTTAGTTTGTGAGGGATTTTGCCACCCGCATTTTTTATTATTCAAAATAAATTTGTACCTTAACAGCTAAAGCCAAAACGGGACTTTGTATTTTACCTGCATACCTGTGGCTTAGCAAAACACCGACATAGATTTTTATACGAAATCTGTAAAGTTTGTAAGTATTAAATGAATGAGACCCCGTCCCAATTTTGACTATGTTTTTTTATGCTTTTTAACTTGGAAACTTTCCATCAATATGCGTTTGGTGGGTCGCCCCACAGGCAAATGTTCCGAGTAAGTAATTTGCGTACGTATTGTAGGGTTGTCAACTGATTCATGCCTGTAAGGGTTGTGCGATGTGTTTTTCTACCACTCACAAAGATGGGGCGTTATTTTTTAACCTCCGACGCAGAAAGAGCTGGTAATGATTGATGACATTACAATCTCATAAAAAAACGCGACTGCAAAAAACATTAACAGAAAAACTATATAACATTGTCCTATGTCACTCCCACAACTTACGCGAATCTAATGACACCTCATAATGTTGAAATCTGTCAAACGATTTAGGCCGCAAAGCGTGATAAAGAATGAGGCATACATACATATAGGTATGCTAGAATAAAGCTGTTGCATAATAATATGCAACTTTACCTATGTGACTCTATCTTGTTTTTTTTATACGACAAGGAAAGCAAACGAGCAAGTGGGTCACCAGACCACTGCCCATAATTATACACCCGCAACCCCGGGGGGTTTGCAGATGCGTTGCCGATCTAGAGAGCCAAGATGAAATGCCTCTTGTGCCCGCAATTTCACCGGCTGTCAGCTCCATACCAGAACACAAACAGTGCAAGTGTAGTAACTTCGAATTTACAACTTTTTTTTTGTACAATTTACTACAAAATAAATAATGTTTATCGAGACAATTTTTCTCCACCTTAAAAGTCATATAACCAAAAAAAATGTACCAGTAGAACAAAGAACGATTGTCCTAGGACCTAACACAGAAAACTATCGCGGTCGAAGTAATAATCTCCCCTTTACGACGGTCGAACATTCGCATTCGACGGAAACTTTATTAATTTCAATATTACTTTGTGGTCTGAGAAGCGTTTTACGATTCGGGCCTTCTTTTCATTTACCTAAGGGACGGAAAGGTAAGGATATTAGGTACTAAAACTATGTATAATATCTTAGGTGGGGAAAAACGTACTTACAGCTAGTGAAAAAAGTTTATCCACAGATCAGGCAAAAACCACTTTTATGTCAAGGTCATAGACACTGACATGTAAAATCATTTCTCAATTCAACTATTTTGAAACCCCCCCCCCGCAAGGTGTGTGTCTGTCTGTTTTGGATGCGGTTTTTTTTAATCGTAAGCTAGTTTAATCTGGATTCTTCTTGGCTAAGTTTCATAAAACTGGGTTCGACGGTTTTGGGATATTGAACTTTAAAATGAAAATCGGGGGTTTTTCAACTTTTCTTAGATTAGATACTTAGATAAAAAACTGCATCGAAACCAGTTGTTCATAACTATGTTTGGGCTATGTTTGGCAGCCATGATGCCACAGACAGATACACCCATACATAGACACACACATGTCAAACTTTCAACCCTCTTTTTGCTTTGGAGGTTATTATAAAAAGTGGTAAATAAAATGAACCTGTTTGATGCAAATTAATGTGAACCCCGACACAAAAACCCGACAATAATAAAAAACAAAATGTGTTGGTTGTACCTTTAACTTTAATATGCTTACCTAGTAATATTTTTAACGCCTGCGTCTATGCGCCCACGCACCCAACTTTCTGTAGCGATCGTAATCTTAAGTTGGAGTTATGTCGATTGGTAAATATTTTAATTAATTTATCTCCGATCTTGTTATTTTAATTATAAGGTTGGTTCAATTCGGGTGGTGTTTTTGTAGTCAGTGTTAAATTAGCTTGTTGTTTTTGTATGTTATCACTCTACCGCCAGACACTACGTACGTGATTGATTAATGAGTTAAGGTAAGTAGAAGACTTAGTGATTCTTATCGATTAGTTTTCTTTTAAGTGTTCAGATTTTGTTGTTACATTATCATCATGTCAGCCGAAAGACATCCACTGCTGGACATAGGCCTCCCCCGCGGCTCACCACTCAGACCGGTCTTGTGCTTTCCGCATCCACCGCGGTCCCGCGATCTTTACCAGGTCGTCGCTCCATCTTCTTGGAGTCCTACCGACAGCTCGTCTCCCGGCCCGCGGACGCCATTCGAGAACCTTCGTCTTTATTTTATTGTTAACTTGCAATAATATGTACAGCATGTATTAGATACTTACATAATGTCCTAGTCAAATCTTGCAAGTTCTTAGACCCACTTCTAGTGGTTGAATTGCCTTGAAATTCGGTATCAAAATGTAAGTTACAGTCATCAAAAAGTATAGACGGCAAAAAAAAACATTATTAAGTTTAATTTAAATTTAAAAAACGGCAACAATTAACGGTTTTCCGGATTTTTCACCTGCACTGGCAACACAACATTTAAAAAAGCAATTACGTCAACAAAATTAAAAAGTAACAGTGAAAGACAATAATTTGGGCAAGTAATTTGGCGGAAAGTTGTAAACATTTAGACATATTGTGCGGGAACAATGGATTTTTCATACAGATCGCTTTTGTCCAATAACAAGGGATACGCCATTTTGTAAACAGACAAAAGCGGTAAGGCGCAGCGACGTGGCAGCGGAATGTTTTCTTAAACTTATTTAGATACCTACTACTTATAGCCAAATTTATAGAATCAGGCATTACTCCATTAGGTCCATATTCATATAGACTAAAAACAATTACTTTGCTCACCCGCGACCGCAAGTGAACAATAGTTAATCTGTGCAGCGAATGTATGTTTCCATGTAACACCTCCGCCTCCACTGCTACACGAATCAACACATACCACACAGACCCAACTATCACCACCACCACTAAACTACACGCTGACGCGTTCGGCACTCTCCACGAGGCCATTAACTAAGCACCACAACAACCGTTCAACATGTAAGCACTTTCACTACTGACATAATGTAAATCATTTACTCAATTTAGTTAATGACAAAACTAAAGTACCCACTAATATTTTATGAATTCCGAACTAGCCTTTTATGTAAAACCAAACTACCCTTTTTATGTAAATTCCAAACTACCCTTTTTAATTTTAATTTACGCCAGGTACCTTGTCATTTTTAACATGTTTCGGACTAATCCGTAGTCCTTCCTCGGGAGCACACGCTGCGAGACGTTTAAATATGTGAGCGATCCGTTTATTTCACTATGATTGGATCTCACGGTAGTTTCATGTTAAGAATGGCCTATGATAGGTTGAAATTTACAGATGCTAAGGTTTAGGAGGGTTTAGCGAGTAACCACTAATGCTAGGAGGCAGACTCTCGTGTTTTCCCGCTCGGAATACGACCGCACCCGAACTGTCGAATAGGGAATAAAAAATACGCCGCCATCCCACAGATTGCCGGTCTCCGGCGATACAGAAATATCGTCCGCATTACTCAAAGTAAATATGGACGGATTTCGACTCGTATTTCTATGAAAGGTGGTTAAGAAATAGGCATTTCAGACAGCAAAAAACATAAAATAACTTCAGGCCATTATTTCACCAACTTTGCAATTGTCAGCTTTCAATGACAATTCGGTGTCACCTGCTGACTTGAAGAGCTTTTGTTTCAGCGCGCTTCATAAATTGTCAAAAATGTAGTTCGAATTGTCACATAAAACTGACGATTGTGAAGTTGGTGAAGTACCCCTACTTAAACCAGACATAAACAAATTAAAATCAGGTAGGTAGGTAGTAAAAGTTTTCATAATTAAAATAAAATAAATCATTTATTAATACATATTATAGTAAGTTTTCTTCCTTAAAGGTCGGCAACAGACTAGTGACTCTCTTGGGGCTGCTGGTTCACATGGGTGGCGGTGATCGCTTACCGTCAGGAGACCCCCTTGCTCGTTTGCCTCCGTTTTTAACCCCCGACGAAAAAGAGGGGTGTTATAAGTTTGACCTGTGTATCTGTCTGTTTCAATCATAGCTACTCTCAAGCGGATGGATCGATTCCGGTGCGTTTTTTTTTATCGAAAGCTGTTTTTTTAATCGAAAGAAGCTTTTTAAATCGAGACGATTTTTAGCTTAGTTTCATTAAAATCGCTTAAACCGTTTTTGAAATACCGCTGTTTTCAATAAAAAAAGACACTTTTGCCTATTAGATAACTTGTTTAGATACAATTGCATCTCTTGACAAAAAGTTTGGAGCTTGGGAATCTAAACGAGCGTTTAGTTAGTTCAGTTAGCGAGTTAAGTTAATACGGTCTGTGTAACAATCGCTGCACGCATCCGACCGCTAACGCGCGCGCAAACAGCTGTTGAAGAACGGACAGTTAGGTTGCGCGTGCGCTAGAAAATGGTGCGCCTTTAAAAAAAGAATTTATTTCGGCCAACAGAATCCATACATTGTTAGTGTTACATAGAACTTAAATAACTATGTTAGTACTTAGACCTACATGAAGATAACCCCCGACGTTAAAAGAGGGGTGTTGTAGGTTTGACCGCTATGTGTGTGTGTGTGTGGCACCGTAGTTCTTTCACGGGTGAACCAATTTGAATGCTTTTTTTTATCGAAAGCTAGTTAAACAAGTATATTTTGTTTAAGTAATTCAAAATAAATGCAAGGTCAATTAGTGTCCGTCAGACTTTATTTGACAGTTAGTATCTAAATGTATTTGGTTATAGTCCAACCCCTGTAATTTTTTACCCCTTTTTTAATGCTTTTAGAGGTGTAGTCGTTATGTTACCTACATAACATTATTTTGCTGTCCATGGACACCCGCAACGCTAGAGGGCTTGCAGATGCGTTGCCAACCTAGAGAGCTAAGACCTATGATTAATACAATGTTTGTTCTCGGGTCTTGGATCTTTAATTACGAATATAATTATGTATTCATTTACCTATTTAGCTATGTTTATCCGTTGCCTAATACCTATAGTACTGGCTTTGCCTAGTTTAGGACTAGGTCAATTGGTGTCAAATGCCCCATGATATTTATTTATTTATTTATTAGAAAACCAAGTTTTAATTCACCTAGCGGTTAGGTAATATTGTATATTTTCATGTAAGTGTCATAAAAAACTGCGACGGTCGTGCAATGCTTTTGCGGCTATAAAAAAAAACACGCCTCATAATTTAGTGTATGAAGTGCAACAACACGGACACACCAATGAAAGGAATGTGTTAAGTCACAAATCAGCTTTCGTATGTTGATTTCAATGCACTTGTGAATTCAAATGCCTGATCAGCGGTTTTTGTGTAAAAACAGACTTAAGAGCTTTTGGAGTTTAAGCGTTAACTGTTATCTTAAAGTGGCTTTAAGATAGACGTCCCTCTGTCTGACACCTTAATGTCAATAATTGACACCTTGATTAGAATTGAGACCCTATACAGCCATCTCCTGGTCAATTAAAACGTGCCAGTAAAGTAAAGTGTTCTGGTTTTGCTGTTCTAATAATTATTTTTACACTTGTTTCTAAGATACCATAGACTAACCATAAGTTATTAGTTAGTTTATGTAAGAAACTGTAATTTTTTTTCTCTTTTTTATTTCCTAATGATACAGGGATCTGTGGTTACGTAGGTATTGTAAGAGCTAATGTACTAACTTGTTTAAAAAAATACTTTGTACTTACCAAGTTTCTTGCGGCGCATTCTTCTTGTCAATTATGGTATTTCCGAAGGCGCTGGTAGACTCAAAAAAACTACGTGTAAAAGAGCATTCAACTGCCTATTTGCTGAATAAAATTTTGAATTTTGATTACTGGTACAATTTATATGACCAGAGGCCTTATTGGCTATCTTTTTCTGTTAAACGATACAAGATCGTGACAGAAAGAGATGGCAAATGCCAAAGCGAAGCCGAACGCGATAGGCAGTAGGTGATGTCCATGCTTTATTGTCTAACTCGTTCGCAACCACATCGTGTTCATTTTGTATGGGCTAACAATTGGTATCGGAAACAGGCAGCTGTCACAGTCGTACAAAAACTGACATTTCAATCCGATGACTCGCTCGCTCACTCGCCACTGTACTTGTACAAGCTACTCGCCACAATCGACCCTTATTTAACCCACTTTGCTATTTTTCGTTCTCCGTTTCATAGAAAATAAAATTCGTTCCTAAAGACTACTCCGTAGTGTAGGTAAATTACCTCTTTGTAAATGGTCACATTTTATAATTTCGCGAATATTCTCATACTCGTAGCTGGTGCAAACGGGGTTGTGAAGAAAATAACAATAAATAATATTGCGCTAAATATCGCGAGCGTACACGTTTTGCTGGTACAGTCGCCACCGGAAGTGTTACGACATGATTAGATTAGATTATTTATTCCTTCAATATGTAATTACATCATAAATTGTACCATGTCAAGTTAAGTGAATTGATATCGAAATCTTCAAAAGTTTAAAAACAACATTAAACTAAACTAAATTATTAAAAAAAAAAAATTGGATATCGCACTATGTCAAAATTAAGAATAAAAAAAAAATGCTTAATTTACCTAGTCCCACTCAGCGCAACTATTAGTGAATGTTTTCCTTCCACGTCAGTCAGTTGGATAGTGACGCAATGGAACCTTTTCACAGTAAATGTCATGTGACATCGTTATGACGTTTACTATGAAAATGTTCTATGGTGGGTCAGGAATTAATTTCCTCGACTCTACCAACAGGACAGGACCTATTCAATTATATGCCACAGAATAACTAATAGTACCTACTATAGTGTATAGAAGTTCCACTCTCGAACAAAAGCCAAGTTCAGGTAGGTATAAAAAAATTGCCTACTCTTACGACCGTACCTGCTTGCACGCGAAATTGAAACATATCGTGTTATACGTGTAAGATCGTATAGAAGTAATTTTTCGTTGCAAATATCACAGAAATTACGCGAGCGCTGGCGAACGCACCTAAACTGCGAAGTGACACCCCTCTGGTTATGCGCTATAGTCGTCCCACGATAACTCTGCAACGAACTGTGCCCTAAGCACGACTTGTCGAATCCTGCGTCACGTAAACTCGAATAGTAAACTATAACGAGTTTGTATGACGTTTGGAACAGCGCCCGCCCGAGAGCGTATTTGGAACTAAAATTTAGTATGAGATTTCTCGATCTCGATACGATAACCGTAACGTAACGCAGGATTCGACAAGTCGTGCTTAGGGCACTGACAACAGTAGCAATCTAAAGTTTGTGTATGGCAACACTGATTTATAGTCAAATAACACGTTTTGAACTTTTCATTAGATTAAACATTAAACAGGTCATCGTTCATTCATCATCCAACATTAAAATACCTCTCATTATTTCGTTTTCTAGATTTTTTTTACCGTACAACGGCAAAACCTACTAAACACTAGCAAAATTGCCCTCCAATGGACAGAACCATATTTAAAAAAAAACAGCAACTTTTGATTGCTACTATCATTATTATTTTTAATTAAGAAATGTCTGAGTGACACGAAAAAAGTATTACCACAGCGTGATTTTTCTGGGTTGCTAATTAATATCTTATACACAGTTATCGTGGGACGATTATGTGACTGCGACTATAATTTCTTATGTCAATTTTACCAAAATGGCCTGGCTTTCAATCATTCTGTGTTTCCAGACTATGAACAGAACAATTACACACAATTTAATTCATTAATTATGCAAAAGTTGTCCTCAAATGGGATGCCAATTGTCAACCTCTGACCGTCTTTCTAATCAAACATTGTAACTCCAGTTAGTTAAAGTTGGTTATACTTTGATTGTTTTTTTGATTTAGTTGCCTGACCCAAATATTGGATCTGCCGATAACATACTTACTTAATCAAAGTACCTACCACTAAAGTGATAGCTCTGCAATTCCTAATTTATGAAAGTGCGATAGGTACTTGCAATTCCCAATATTCAATGCTGTCTGTAGATGGAGGGCTCCTATCGACAGATAGCAAGCAGGGGTTGCATTGCTTACTGACAGTAAGTTTATTGAGACGCCAAAATCGGAGATAGATGTTTTTATCAAATTCAGAGCGAAGCGAAGGGTTTTAAAGTACTCAGTAGAACCATGAGCGTAGCGAGGAATTCAAAATTTTTTTTTGCACCGAGTAGCACATGCTATTTTTCGCCACTGACCTATGAGAAAAAGAAACAAACGAAAAGAAATAAGAATGCACATAACAGTTTTTTTTGCCGCCGAAATCCATGTAAATATTCGTATTACAAATTCCTTGCTAACCAATCACAAAGTTTATTTATCACGTCACCATACAGAATTGAATGTCAGTTTTTTTTTATTCAACCTTCACGCGAGCCAATTTAAACTCAGAATCAGGACTCCTATCTTCGCCAATTGTCGTTTTTCGAATAGGTACGATGAAAAGTTTATTTCTCACTTGTAGATATACCTTTACAAGGCCGAAACAGGGGAAAAAATCAATATAAAAACACAAAGCTGGTCCCCCGGGCGGGGAAATGAGCGTTGTTTCAACACAGCTCAGTGCGACTGTACCGGCCCGGGGGAGCCATATTTTATATTCCCTTCGAGCGTTGCTTATTTTTGTTTTATATCTGCAAGTTGGTATCTGGGGCTAACTGTCACACTTTGATATTGGCGATTTTCTTTGGGAATCACTTTCGTTTGTTAAGGTTAAGCTGCTGCGTTATCGCTATTAATAATAATATAATATAATATAATAATTAATAAAAATATCATGATATGCCCTTTGGAATATTTTGAAATAGGAACGGTGTCGCGAATCCGCCGGCGGGGAGCGGCGCGCGCGCGCGGCTCATATCACTGGCACTAATTTTTGTGCCACAAAATTGGCAACAAAACGGAGTACCGAGGTGCCCGTTTCTACGCTATCATACCTGTTATGTCTATGTTCATCGCTGAATTCTTTATCCCTTCATTATCAGCCTCTTTTACGTCCCACTGCTGGGCACAAGCCTCTGAAGATGAGAGGGCTTGGGCTATAGTTCCCACGCGGGTCCAGTGCAGATTTGGAACTTAGCACACATCATTGAATTGCTTCGCTAGAGTGGTGCAGGTATATTATGTTGCTTCACCAAAAAGCTCATGATAAATTACACATGTAATTCCGTACATAAATTCCGAAAAACTCAGAGGTGCGAGCCGGGTTTTGAACCCACGACCCTCTGCTTGAGAGGCCATAGGTCAAACCACTAGGCTATCACGGCTTCTTTATCCCTTGGTTATACCTATTAAGCTCACTTCCGAAGCTACGTTAGACGTGGCAATTTGCATTTTTTTTGCAGATCTAAACCCGTCTTGCATATTTTCCTAAAGCAGAACATAAGCATAATTATGTTTTCTTTTAATCACTTCTCCTTCTACAGCAGCGGCACCTTTGCCCCTCGAGAGGGCGAAGCATCTCGGGGAGGTGGGTAACTACCCAGAATTGCTGTGCCTCTGTTGCGCCATTATTACTGTACTGCGGCGCGGACTAGCACAACAACGTACAAAATTTAATTCAGAAATGATGATAACCGCAGTAGAACTAAGGTTAGTGGCATACCATCTGCACGGGTGCTCAACGCGGTGTAAAAGCCATGACGTGACTGTGCCCTTAGTGCAATCAAAAAGCACAAAATACGTCTCGATCGCGTTTGCGTTAAAGTGTTAAATAGTATGAGAATTGTTAAATGCGAACACGATCGCGACGTGTTTCTTGGCCTGGTCGGTGATTTCACTAGGTGCTCTGATTATAACCGCGTACCGTCCACGCCAGTGCTTAATGCAGCGTAAACGCAGTGACGTGACTCATGCGTCACGTTTTTAAAGTTGTATTTCAAATATTGAACGAGATATTTAGAATTTAAAAACGCTGGCTTCTGTTCCCTTCATGCATACAATGCTGGCAAGAGCCGCTGTCATAATTTTCCAAGCATTTGAACGCACAAGTGCGTTAACGACAAGAAGACGGCTTTGACAGCCGGCAGCGAATTAAATTGGAAAGTAAGAAGTGTTGTGCTAGCCGCGCTGAGAGAGTCGTGTGAGGACCAATTACGACTAACGTGTACGAAGCCCTTATGCTTTGGAGTAGTTACGGACGTTTTATAACCTCTGTGAGACAGTCTCTGCAGGTGAGTTTTAAGAAAATGTATTTATGCACTTTGCAGGAAATGTATGTTGTGAGTGTGAAGTTATTTAAAGAAAGAAAAATATTTTATTTCAGGTCCCAGAGTGCCATAATAATTAAGTAAAAATAATATTAATGTTTGATTTTATCTACACACAGTCATATCATAAGTCCTCCATTATGCGTTCAAAAGTTTAATTCATCATTGCGGCAGTCAGTTTTCATCTTCAAAAACCAATACAATATAAAAATAGCGTCAATAGAAAAATAGCGAAACAAACGTCAGCTCGGTATGTTTGTCTATAGTAGCTTAACGAGCATTGTCGTCGTATTTTAACGAAGCTCTTATTGAAGAACTAAAAAAGGCTTACACCTAAGAAATTAAGAGTCCACTGTCCCCCCCCCTTACATGAACATAAATGCTTAAATCACCTGACCCGATTACCAAGATTTGTGGACCAACTTCCGCGTAAAGCGTTTTTTTACAACCTACCCACAAATTAAGTCGGGAAACGGTGTTTTTTGATAAACGACTCTTTTGCAAAGTTCTCAGACCCGCGATATTAACTTTATTCGTGTAGTCATCATGTTTTTGAAGGAACAGAAATTTTAATTTACTTTATAAAACAGGTGTGTAAGTTTGAAAGAAAAGATTGCGGGACCGCGGTGGATGCAGAAAGCACAAGACCGGTGTGAGTGGAGAGCCCTGGGGGAGGCCTATGTCCAGCAATCCAGCAGTGGACGTCAATCGGCTGACATGATGATGATGATGATAAGTTTGAAAGAAAATTTTCTAATTACTGTTCTTACACTACAAAGAGAGTTCAATTCAATCCTACTTACATATAAACGCGAATGTAAGGGTGTCTGTTACTCTTTCATACAAAAAACACAAAAAGCATTTGAGAAAGCTTGGCTCCCTTTTTCATATTTACGTTTTTGGTGGGATTAGGTACTCATTCAGCACAGACCCCGAAAGCAAGAACATTCAACTTCAACTTCGAACTGTCTGAACACTCCTTAACCTTATTAAATCTCCGGAAATCTCGCAAGAAAAATGTAAATCAGGATCCGGCCTAAAACCTACCCTTAAATAAAGCGGCTAATTAGGGGTGAGACAGACAGACGCGTTGACGGAAAAATGTGTAACGAACCGTGAGTCGCCATCGCTAGTGGACGGGACAAGGCAGAGGCGGGGGCGAGACTAAAAAAAAGTTATTTATTTCGGACAACGTTATGATCCGTATTGCGTTACATCGTAATTAGTTAGTTAGGCTCATAGAGTGTCAAGGAACGATGCTAATTAGCCC
The DNA here is from genome assembly GCA_963691665.1 of Clepsis dumicolana. NCBI lineage: Eukaryota > Metazoa > Arthropoda > Insecta > Lepidoptera > Tortricidae > Clepsis > Clepsis dumicolana. The sequence continues at coordinate 1,356,901 of OY829527.1, forward strand.
AGTGCTGTCCATACCGACTGTCCAACCTGAGGGTCGAGCACGAATGCTGCGCGTAACATCGAATAGTAAACGTTGGCGAGTTTGTATGACGTTTGGAACAGCGCCCGCCCGTGAGCGTATTTGGAACTAAAATTTAGTATGAGGTTTCTCGATCTCGATACGATAACCGTAACGTTACGCAGCATTCGTAACGTCGTGCTTGACCCTCTGCCCGCTATCTCGCTCAGGATGCTGTTGGTACTGGCGCATACTCTGCGGACCATCGCTGCGGTGCGCTTTCGAACGGTGGCTAAAAGCATTTTTTTTTTTCTAAATAAGAGTAAGATCTGGAGTGTTTTTGGCCGGACTGGCGAGAGTTGGCCGAAACCAGAGACATGTGGAAGGAGAAAGGAGAGGCCTTTGCCCAGCAGTGGGACACAGTATAGGCTACTGATACGGCTGATAGGCTACGGATTAAGAAGGCATACAAGCAAGCGGGTCACCTGATGGTGATCGATCAGCTCTGCCCAAGACACCCGCAATATCAGAGAGATTGCAATTACGTTGCCAAGATGACTGAGATGAAATACCTCTTGTGCCCGTAATTTACCCGGGTGTATTACTTTCCCCACCGGAACAAAACAGTGCAAACACTGCAGCTTAGCGGCAGGATTAACTAGTAAGATGGTGGTAGCTATCCGGACGGACTTAGCAAAATACATAACGATAATATCATAAACAGATGAATTTTCTTTATGTGTTTCCTTTGTGGAAACCTCTGTAACGTATGTAGCGATTCGTAAAATTATTTGGCTAATAGAAAACCACCTACTTAGCACAGGATCCAGAAGCCGGTTTTATGTTGTATGTTTTTCGAACAATAAACATTTTTCATTTTTTTTTTCATTTTTTTTCACCTTTTTTAGTAAATAACACTAATTACCTACTCATTTCTTGAAGGTCCCGATATCGTATAAGTTAGTTGGGAACACCGCTGACGGGAGTTGATTCCACAATTTCACTGTTTCACAATATTTCACTTTATGTGATTGAAAAAGTTTAAAAAAGTGGGCTACAGTGAAAAGGTAACAAAGAATTCTAAATACCTCAATGCAGTGCTTCAGAACTTCTGATCATAATAGGTAGGGCATCAGGCAGTTCTATTCTGACCGCGCAATTCTTGCAACTTGGACCACACCTGAACTGATATTTGCTTAGAATTGGCACATTTTTCCTACTCGCAGGGCTGGCAATTGGATACAGGGGCCAGGAGTTATCGCCTGTGTAGCAGGGTTGTCAATGTATTAAATTATTTTCATCACTGAAACAAAATTGGTATAACCGAAATTCTCAAGATTCAACAACATAAATAACCATAAATATATATTACTAGTGGCTTGCAAGCTCATTTTTTTTAAACATTTTCGGTTTTTTTTTTCGAAAAAACGAATCGACATACAAATTTTATACAATTACCGAACCTGCTCACAAAATTTCACGAGAATTGGTTGAGAAATGCGACCTGTATAGCAAAACAGCCGGTCAGACAGCGGACAGCTCTGAACGTACGAAAGTATTCTGAGACGCTTCGCTCGCTCTTTCATAAATAAAGCATAATAAAACTAGAAAGTATACCCTTTCAAACGAAAAAAGAATTTTTGAAATCGGTCCAGTCGTCATCGAATTATCGGGGAACATACATAAAATAAAATCTGACCAATCTGAGAAAATTGGTAAAAAAAAACCACAATAGTTGCCTAGCCTTTGAAGCTATGCTTTGCTTCCACGTTAAGAGCCATACCTCTAATTCGGCAGTATTGTAGGTCAACTGCTTCCTGTTGTTCAGAAAGTCTACTCACGAGACGAGAAATATAAATATTTACCAGTCCCGCTTTGTGATTCGGAAATTAATTCAACCTTAGAGAACAGGACTCTAGTGTACGTGTACAGTTAGTAGTGCATAATCACGAATAGAGTACCTTTTTGTATTTTTATCCTCCAATTTTCATTCTTACGGTTTGCCCTTGAATATCAATTACCGCCTATTGTCTACCATACCTGTTTTCTGTAATCTCTTTGTACTATTTTGTGGTTTTCAATAAAGCATATTTGTATTGTATTGTATTGAATCAATTATAATAATAATAATAATAATAATAATCATTTATTGCCACAAAGAACGAACAAAACAAAAAACATGCTCAAGAAACATACATAAAAATATACAATATCATATTTTAAAGAAAACAGAGAAGGAAGAAGGAAATTAGGTACATATTACGCTTTTTTTTAATACTAGCTTACTTATTTATCGTATGGCAATTTTTCATGCCACTATTACTCGCTGAAACATGAATACACAAAAAAAACCAGTAAAATAAAGCTGACCCCGGCAATCGAAAACGGATCGTCGACATTCCAGGTATCGTGCCATAACCCCTACACCACGGCATTGTATTGGTGGATCTGTCTATCCTCCCTCAGGCCTGCTATCCCATCAATCGCATCTGCTATCGCTCAATGCAGCGATCCCATCGGTGGATTTGTCTATCCCCGCTCAATGCAGTTATTCTATAGGTGGATTTGTCTATCCTGCCTCAGGCCAGCTATCCCAGTGGTGTATTTGTCTATCCTCCCTCAGACCAGCTATCCCATACGTGGATTTGTCTATCCTCCCTCAGGTCAGTTATCCCATACGTGGATTTGTCTATCCTCGCCCAATGCTGCTATCCTATTGGTGGATTTGTATATCCTCCTGTAGCGCGGGTTTTATGATGATATGGATCCCTCGGTGGGGGAGTCCGACTCGCTCTTGACAAGTTTTTTAATCGCTGTTAGTTTGGAGATAAGTCTATTAATTGAATAGAAGTTTATGATTGTATATTCCGGTTATTTTATCTCTCCAAATTGAAGTTATCTGTATAACGTCATGTTTCTAATTTAGGCACCAACTAAAATTTATTGTATAAAGGGCTGATTTTGCCTTAGAACATGATTTAGTTAATACAAAGTCAGTATTTGCTTCCTCCTTCTACTAATATACTATGTTCATCATCATCATCATCATCATGTCAGCCGAAAGACGTCCACTGTTGGACATAGGACTCCCCCGCGGCTCTCCACTCCGGTCTGAGTCTTGTGCGTTTAGCACGAAGAGGCAGTGGGCAGGGCACATATTTCTCAGAACTGATAGCCGATGAGGTCAGTGCCCTAAGCACGACTTGTCGAATCCTGCGTTACGTTACGGTTATCGTATCGAGATCGAGAAATCTCATACAAAATTTTAGTTCCAAATACGCTCACGGGCGGGCGCTGTTCCAAACGTCATACAAACTCGTTATAGTTTACTATTCGATTTTACGTGACGCAGGATTCGACAAGTCGTGCTTAGGGCACAGAAGGTTCTCGAATGGCGTCCACAGACCGGGAGGCGAGCTGTCGGTAGGCCTCCAACAAGATGGAGCGACGACCTAGTAAAGATCGCGGGATGTTACTAACATAAATAAGATTAAACAATAGTTGTTTATACAACTGCTACATAATGAGGGTCCTTAAAACAAGAGTGTGTTTTTATGAAACGAGGCGAAGCTGAGTTTCGTAATAGGATCACACGAGTGTTTTAAGGCGTAATAATGTGGAGTTGCATACGTTACTTGATCAACACACATATTATAAGTACTCTAAGATGGGTTCAGAAGCCGAAGGCATATCATCCCCATGCCTGTCACGAATTTGACTGTTTTTTTTTATCATAGACAAACATACCGAGCTGACGTTTCGTAGACTGTTTTTTTTTAATTGTAAATTACGACACTATTATTTATACAAGTCGGACTGAACTCAACTTACATACGTGAGTGATCCGTTTTATTTCACTATGATTGTATTACATTGGTTTTCAAATTTGAAACATCGAATTCGATACTTTACTGCTGGTGGTGATTGGGTTTCGCTGTCGGCGAGAAGGCGCCGGCATTCAGCTGGTAATTTTCTACGGTTTCTGATCGCACTATAGAGGACTTATGATATGTGTGTAAATAAAAGAAAAGAGAAGGTGACGTCAACCACTGACATGAAATATTTCGAAATTTTTTAGAACTAAAAAATAATTCTCATCCGCTTCTGTATGCTTTCATGCTGCACCTAAAACTCCAACTAAACTAAACAACACGTGTCACACTAAACGATGACGCGTTTCGAACTCAACGAGCCCATTCCCAAAGCTCTACCAGTTGCGGGTGGTAGGACTTTGTGCGGGATCTGTCCGGATCGCTACCACCATCTTACTCGCTAATCCTGCCGCTAAGCAGCAGTGCTTGCACTGTTGTGTTCCGGCGTGGAGAGTAAGACAGCCGGTGCAATTACGGGCACAAGAGGCATTTCATTCTTTAGGTTGGCAAACCCGAGGGGTTGCGGGTGTCTATGGGCAGTGATGATCATTCACCTTCAGGTGACCCACTTGCTCGTTTGCCTTCCTTGTCGTTTAAAAAAAATGCTCTACTGACAAGTAAACCAATATTTTAATTCAGTTAATTAAAACACCAAAGCATCGTTGTAACTGTAAGACACACTTAAGCAATAGCAAACCGCACCGCATAATCAGAACCCTTCCGAAAACAACAGATAATTTCTCGCAGCTCCTTAAAAACATAATAAATTTAAGTACAAATAACTCATACTAAGCCGGAAAGCAGGAATAAATTGCCTTCCGATAATGGCTTGCCATATCTCGAAGAGAGAATATACATCCCTTAAATTGTGCAATTCAGGTTCTTGAGGTGGGAGCGAATATCAAGGAGTATTCCGAAGTCTTTTACGCGTAATCGCTGTTAAATACTTCGTTTTTAAGTCCCGACGCCAATAATAGAGAGTGGTGTTTGACGTCGTCTGTATCCTAATCCTAATCCTAACTAATATTATAATTATAATACATTTTGACTTTGGTCTGTCTGGTAGGGATTTGACCACATCCCTTGTAATACACACGTCATTTACAATACTCCACCGCTATAAAAGCTATGGAGTTTCTCATTATCGACAATGTTAACCACAGAAGAAAAATGCTAGACTTGCTTCTTTGCCACACGCACCAACCATTTTCTTATATGGTTAACATTGTCAATAATCCTAATCCTAACTAATATTATAAATGCGAAAGTAACTCTGTCTCTCTGTCTGTATGTTTGTTACCTCTTGACGGAAAAACCGCTGCACCAATCTACATGAAATTTGGTAAGAAGATAGCGTGAATATTGAGGAATAACATAGGCTACTTTTTATTCGGGAAAATTATACATATAGTTCCCGCGGGATAGCGATAACCGAAATCTACGCGGACGAAGTGTTTAACTATGTCTGTGGCATCGTATTTTTAACCCCCGATGAAAAAGTGTTACAAGTTTGACCTGTGTATCTGTCTGCGGCATCATAGCTCCCGAACGGATTTATCGATTTCGATGCGATTTTTTTGAACCGAAAGTTAGTTTAATCGAGATGGTTCATAGCTAAGTTTTATTGAACTTTAAAATGCCAATGTCGGGGGTTTTTCAACGTTTCTAAGCTAAGGTTAGGTTATCTAAGAGGATGGATAGATTTGGACGCGGGTTTTTAATCGAAAGTTAAATTTATCGGGATATTTCTTAGACATTTCATTAAAATAGGTTAAACCGTTTTTGAGATAATGGACTTTGAAATAAAAATGTCTGTTTTCAACTCTACTAAGCTGTAGTACTTGGGCCTACTTGTCAGAATACATTTAGGTACAACTTTTTTGTTTCTGACATAATAATTGGTGTTTATGGCAGTATAATAATAAATTGTAATTATATTTTGATCACTGAATAAAATTGCTCTAACATCTACACTGTGTTTCAGAAAGTAAACATTTCTAATATTTGCGAGCGAATACAAATATTGTCGTATCTCCGGGATCTGTTTAACTTGACACGGCGACGCTTTGTCTTTGCGGCATAGATTAACATAGAAGCGACATTACTATGATATCATACTAATGCCAGGTGACCAGAAAGCAGGCAGCTATATTTCGGGCAGCACCTGAGTCTGGCTATCCAACGCGGTAACGCTGCCTGCTTCCTGGAAACCATGGTCTAGTAGAGATAATAAATTATTATTATCTCTACTTTAGTCTAATTTAGACCATATTTTATTCGTATTTTTCCTTTTTTTTTAGTTTGTCCAAAGCACAGGTTACACAATGTTACCTAGTTTAGACGTATTGTTTATTTACTTACTAGATGTAAGTTTGTTTAATGCTATTCCAAATAATTTTATGTCAAACTATTGGAAATAAATGCTTATGATTATGATGATTATGAGTTTTATGTGATTCATATTTAAAAGTGTTTTTTGTTGCAATAAAGTTTTCATTAACTATTACGCTTGTGTTGACAGGATCGAACCCGGGACCTCAAGCTAAATGAGTTCCTTAGAATGCTGTTCTCAAGTAAACGGAGAGCAGCACTCAATATAGCTCTACCATTTGTCAATTCATTTGCTACAAAAATAATAAAATAGAGTGTGTTTCCATTCCGAACCTAAAACTTTTAACAAAACTGCGACAGTTTCAAAATCTGGACAATACACAGCTTGGCACGTTTGTCCTATTAATCTGTACCACTCCTGCTGCCAACGAGATAAGCTACCCAAGTAGAGAGGTTATCTTCGGCTAGGCTTAAGAGTATACTAACCTGCAGTTATATGTACGTGTTTATTTGTATTTATTTTAACAATATCTCAGAAACGGCTGAACCGACGTTAATGTAACTTACCTAAAAACCTTAGACTAGGTTTCTTTTATAAATGAAACTACAGTGAGACTCAATCACAGTGAAATAAAGGGGTGACCTTCGTATCGCATGAAATTGTTTGTCATAATGTAATATTTTATCGACTGATAATTTGTCCTAATTTTTGTCCAACTGAAACTGGAAATATTGCTGGAAATCTTTTACATGGTTTATTATGTTTGAATAGATTAGGTCAGGTTAGGTTTATTTTATACCTTTGCTGAAAAGTGAGGGTTTTCAGTGTAATTTCAATTGGGATAAAACGATCGTTCGACCAAACATTACATTAGGACAAACAACATGTATACGACATGTGTGTACATGCAGCAGAACTAAGGTTACCGACATTGCCCGAAGAATTGCGAAACTTGTCACGGTCAAAATGTTCTCGAATGGCGTCCATGGACCGGGAGACGAGCTGTCGGTAGGCCTCCAACAAGATGGAGCGACGACCTGGTAAAGATCGCGGGACCGCGGTGGATGCGGAAAGCACAAGACCGGTCAGAGTGGAGAGCCTTGGGGGAGGCCTATGTTCAGCAGTGGACGTCTTTCGGCTGACATGATGATGATGATGAAACAACATGTACGCGAGACAATATCGACCCGAAATAAAGAGCCTTGGCGTGCAGTATGCATTTTGCCGTCGCCTAGTCACGAATTAGTCCGAAACACTTCGGGCTAAACTCGACTTATGTACGTGAGTGATCCGTCAATTTCACTATAAACTAACATTCTACCAAAATACCTTGTCCGAATCGGTCCATAAATTCCAGAGCTACAATGCCACAGCCAGATGCACAGATTAAATTAATAACACCACGCTGTTTTGGGTCGAAATAAAAATAAATACTTGGCACGTCTGTATTCTTAATCTGTGCCATTTGCTCTGCCAGGCGAGATAAGCTAGCCAAATAGAGAGGTAATCTCGTCGCTAGTTTTACGAGTTTATTACTCGAGGGTAAACGACCTCCGCTATTTGGTCGGATTGGATTAATGCAGCCAATTCTGGTGGATTGTTGGGTTGGGGTGGGAATTGAGTTTTGAGAGTGTTCTGATGAGGTTTTGGTTTGTATTATGAACGGCGAGGAAACACTAATAAATAACTAACTGAAGAGAAGCTTAACTTGTCTAAATACCTATAGGTTTTGCAGAGCTCGTTAGTATCTTGTTCATCATTGTCCCATACATAATGTCAACCAGCAGAGGCAATTAAATCCAAGTTACATTTTTATACCAAATTTCAAGTCAATTCAACCACTGGAAGTGGGTCAAAATTAACTTGCAAGATTTCACCAAGACATTTGAAAAGCTTGTAACAATAATAGTGAAATAAACGTATCACTCACGTATGTCAGTCGAGTATAGCTTGACATGTTTCGGACTATTCCGTAGTCCTTCCTCTGGGAGCACATGCCACGCCGGTAGCGGTGGTTTATTTCAGTATGATTGAGTCTCACGGTAGTTTTATGTTAACTTCTAACAATAAGTTTTCTGTTAAATTTCATTTTTAACACTAGTTTTTTTGTTGACCGTACTTTTTGTTGTATGTACTTGTACTGTCATTCAACTTATACATCCATACCAAATTTCAAGTCGTTACAATTTACCGTTGAAGACTTCCCTCCCGTAGAGACGATCACACCTCTGACCAGGCTGTCAAATTTCATAACAGTTTAAAATAAATATACGAAACTTGCACTGTACAAAAATATAAGTACTTAGTTGACAGCGACACAAATAAAGAGTGTTAATTAACATAGCAGATAGTTCAAATATTTTAGCTATATAATATACTTTACAATGGATTCGCGCTGTTCAAAGAAACACCTTGTCAAACGTCATTACCATTTCATTACCATTTTCTGTTATTTCCGCTAAGTCTGGCAAGGACGATAAAACTAAGAGGACTGCCAACGAACAATGTCGCGTTTCTTTAAAATAATCGGTCTGCTTTTAACGTGAAACTACCGTGAGACTCACGGAAACGGAAAACGAGGTTAGTTGTGTGCCGCTGTCAACTGTGCATAGTACGTCTCGCAGCCGCTGGGTCGTGCGCTCATAGAGGAAGGACGTCGGGCTAAACTCTACTTATATACGTGAGTGATCCGTTTTTATTTCATTATAATAAGTCTGCTGTAGAGAGGTCTCTGTGCTATTCATTTTGTGTGGCACTGTCAAGCAGAAGTCTTAGTGTCATACGAAATGAATGGTACAGAGGCCTCTCTATAGTGAAACTAGCTACAGCTAAATTTCAACATGAATAGCTATATAGGTATTAAACTTTAGTGCATGGGTATAGCACGTGACACGTAATGTTAGTCATACTTACGGTTTTCTGTGTAGGTATACTTATTTCAGTGAATATTGTATAGTTTAATAATTCTTCCAAACCAGCTTTTCGTATTTTTTATTTTTACGGTCACCCCGTTTGAAATTATTGCTCGAATGGCACGTTACTGCGCTTTGGTAAAGATCTAGGTTCGAATCCTAGTTCGAGAATTATTTTTTCTGGTCTTTCTGTATATTTGTACACACACACCCTTTTTAAGTAACTAACTAGTTAGTAGTGCTGTACTCATAGGAATTATTTTTGGTTTTTATTTAACCTTCGAGCAAGGGAAGAGCGGAACTTTCCGACACGAGCGTCTATTTATGCTTAATGGAAGGTTCGAATCTTGTTTCTAGATGTAACAAAATGTAAAAAACCAATAAAAAACTTTTGAACTTGAACTTTTTTTTGATTTACGTTTCAATTTGAAATATGAAAAAAATAATTCTTACAGTTTTTTTAATGGCCAAAGTTTGATTCTCGACTTTAACACACAAAGCACCTTTCTTCTGTTGACCAAACTACGCGGCATTACCATAAAGTACCGTATACACCTGATTAAATAAATTCGGAATAACATTGACAGTTAAACACAAACTTATCTCGCGCGCGTGGACAAACTTCGAACAATCCTCACCGCATAGTAAACCTACGGTTATTGATAGATTAGCGCCGCGGTTGGCTGTAAGTTTAAGTTGGTAAGATTGTAATAAAGAACGCATAGACAAGCAAATGCGATGTCTATCGAACAAACATTTGAACGCGGCTGTGCGTTTACAAATAGGCTGGCGGGACAAACGAGCGTTTCAATCGCTCGCCACGAGCGCTGTAACTTAGGAAGGTCGCAGGAAATCGCACGTTAAGAGATTTTCAAAGTCAAACTCATAACATGATTACCATAAAACACACTACGTCACATCAAATACAGTTCCTATTTACTAAACACATAAAACAAGAAAACAGTAAGCATAACATAAACGAGGAGAGAAAATTTAGAGATGTTGCGCTGTAGTGTGATGTCAAAAGGACTTCTACAACTAATGTCACATAAGCGATATGTAGCGTAGGGTCAGTGGTTGTGGAGAGTATATTTTAAAGATTAAAGATAAGTAACGTGTGAAAGACAACCGTCGGAATAGTTTAGATTTACGTACACTGCAACTGAATTTGTGTAGAAAATAAATGACAATAAAAACTATACGAACGACCCACGCTGCGGAAGGCTATTTTTCACATAATCTATACCTACCTAAAGATAAAGAGTACATTTAGAGAATTATAACAAAACAAGAGAATAGCTCAAAGTACCAAATTTATTAGTAAAATAAATTAGTACTATTAAATTTTAGATTATTCTACATCAAATGGCTGATCCACAATATAGTACACTAGCAGCCTGTCCCGGCTTCGCACGGGGTAGACAATTATAAAAAGAAAAAAGTTGTTGTAGTGACATAACTACAATAGTTGGACATATGCTACCGCGGAGTTTTTTGTAGACATTATGATGTTCTTCAATATTGTTGTACATTATTTTGTTCTATCGCTAATAGTTTCGGCAGCGCATTCGACGAAAGACATTTTAAGACTCATTTTTCTACACCTTTGGTTACATTGTTCAAATTTTACCAAGGATCCCTAGTTTTTTCAAAATGAAATGTAGCCTATGTTAGATTGGAAGAATGTAGCATTCTATTGGTGAAAGAATTTTTTAAATCGGCCCAGTACTTTTTGAGCCTATTCATTACAAACATACAAACATACAAAAATAGGTACAAATCTTTCCTCTTTATAATATTAGTGTAGAAATATATTCTTGTAGGCAACAGGCCTTCTTATCACTGACATAGGTACTCAAGTAACATAGGCGTAACCTAACCTAACCAACTTAAAGTTAAAAACGGAAAACCCGACTGCAATTCTTGGAATCAATATACCATAATGTCACTCCCACAACCGAGATGAATCCAATGACAATTGTTGAAATCTGTCAAACGGTTTAGGCTTTAGAGCGTGCCAAAGAATTGGACATACATACATACATATTTACATACATCCTTGGGCAGTCGGGTAAAAAGGACCAAATCGAACACCCAAAAAAAAAACTAACGCGTCCCGCCCGCCCGTCTGCCCTGAGGTTCGTTAGCCGAGCGTTTGTGACGCTAATGTGAATTCCACCTTACTTTATCACTTCCTTGTCACTCGCGAGCTTGTGTGTACTTGGTGAAATATGCTTATGAAGGTTCCGTGTTGCGGGGAGAGGATTGTTATAATATTATGATGAGCTTTTGAAGATTGGAAGATTTACGAACTTACAAGTTGTATTGTGTTTGTATGGGTTAGTCATCATCATCATTATCATCATGTTAGCCGAAAGACGTCCACTGCTGGCCGGCGGCCTCCCCGCGGCTCTCCACTCAGACCGGTCTTGTGCTTTCCGCATCCACCGCGGTCCCGCGATCTTTACCAGGTCGTCGCTCCATCTTGTTGGAGGCCTACCGACAGCTCGTCTCCCGGTCCGGTCCAGTGTGGGTTACGACCTAAAATTAATCATAAACTTACTAGCTTATGCCCCGCGGCTTTGCCCTCGTGAAATATTTTAAAAAATCCCTTCTTAGTGAACCTACTAGTCTACTACTTCTTAGTAGTCTTGTAGAATACTCAAGGTATATATTTGCCAAATTTCAAGTCTCTAGGTCCAGTAGTTTAGGCTGTGCGTTGTCTGTCATCAGTCAGTCAGTCAGTCACGGTACTGTTTTATAGGTATAGAGTATAGACTACTTAGTAATTATGAATTCGCGTAACAGATTTGCCATAACATAATTGTGCGTAACATTGAACTGGCATAATAATATAAAGCATAGCACTTGTTTAGCGTAATAACGAATCAGTGTAATTGAAATTATGCATAACATTATTAAGTAAAACTTTAATTGACATAAAATGAATTTGTATAATGTTGTCAAGAGAGCTAATTAGATTGGTCGAGGCAACACCGACTCAGTTAAAATCGGTAGCGATCCGGACCTACCACTACCATGGAAACCTACCACTCTTAGCTGCTGTTTAGACCAGTAGCTAAATAGACAAATTGCTACTTGTAGACCAGTTACTTTTTTAAACCATTATCCTACTGTGCGTGGTTAAAAAACCGGCCAAGTGCGAGTCGGACTCGCGTACGAGGGTTCCGTAGAAAGATTTTAACGCTTTTCGCCAGTATTTTAAGAAGTCCAGTGTTAGCAGAGCCCTGCTCCTAAGCAAAATGTACGCAGTGTGGGGTCAACTTATATTGGTCTGCGAAATCTACAGACAGACATAAAAATTTAAGATTTTGAGACTTTTCTTAGCGGTTGTGCTGTAAGAGCTACCTTCAAACCAAATTTCATGTTTCTAGGACAACCGGAAGTACCCTTTAGGTTTTCGGATTTCGGCAATTTGTATAGAAATAGCCTTTGTAATGACTGTATCTTTTGATTGCGTTGACTTAGAAGGTTGAATTTTTCACAGCTTCAAGGGACTGCAGGCTTGAGTATTTCATTTTAACTTCAGCATGCTACCTCCACGCGTTCCCGAGAAAAAGGGTCTTGACACACGGACAGACGGACAGACGGACAACAAAGTGATCCTATAAATAAGGGTTCCGTTTTTTCCTTTTGAGGTACGGAACCCTAAAAACAAATAAAACGGAACACAGAAAACACAAGCACATGAAAATAAATAACTCGTATATCTTTTGTGTCACAGAAACAAAATAATATCTTCATAAAATAACACAGCAATCCATTACACATGATGAAGAGCATGCCATAATTACGTTAATACATACACTTATTTCATTATATTAACTATGTTATTTTGCGACAAGGACCCGGAATAGGGAGAAATGTTTGCACTATGCTATTAGTAACTGGCAAATATGTTTATTTATTAGCTGTTGCCAGCGATTTCGTCTGCGTAGAATTCCGTTATCGCTATCCCGCGGGAACTATACAATTTTCCAGGATGAAAGATAGCCTATGTTTTAATCTAGGGTATAAGCTATCCCCATTCCAAATTTCATCCAAATCCGTCTAGGCCAGGGGTTTCCAAACTGTGTGTGTATACAGTAGATACAATGGCATGAATACGGTACCTAGGAGACGAGAAAACAGAAATGTATGACGGCACCTCTGGGACTCTTCACGGCGCCCCAGGGGCCGCGGCGCACAGTCTGGGAACCCCTGGTCTAGACGTTTCAGCGTGAAGATGTAAGAAACATACTCACTCACTCAGTCACAAACTTTCGCATTTATAATATTAGTAGGATAATAATTATTAGGAAGTAGGATAGGTTGAGTAATAGGATGGAGAGCAGCGGAGAGGTATTAATGTTGATCTTGAATTCAGTGGTGTGTATGAAGTTCTAAGAAAAGAGCGAAGCTGATTTAGGGAATGCTCGTTATAACTACCTTTCCTCTAGTGTTATTTTTGAAACAGAAAACGTCTCGGTCGCGTTCGCGTTTACGTTGAATTTTATTACTATGGGCAAATTGGCAGCGCCTCTGGTGGCACGTATCGACAACAAACAATTCTCATACTATTTGACACTTAAACGCAAACGCGTTCGATACGTCTTTTTGGTTGTCGATTACACTAGGCGCTCTGAGCCTTTAGTGTAATCGCTGACCAAAAAAAAGTTCAGACGCTAAAAATTCAGACGCTAGCATTACTATGGGCATGTATCGACAGTAAATCATTCTGAGCGTCTAGTGTATTCAACGGCCAAAAATACGTCTCGATTTATTTTGCGTTACGGGCGTCAAATAGTATAAGAATTGTTTGTTATCGATACGTGCCACTAGTGGCGCTGCTAATGTGCCCATAGTAATTCAGCCCCCCGACTACGAAGTGCCAAATTCGAACTTCGTATCGTGCCGTCCCTCTCAAGCAACTCTCAACTTCGATTTTCGAATTTCGTAGTATGGGGGCTGACGCATAAGAATAAATAATAACAAAGTAGAACGGAAACTCCCGCTCCGGACGGGCTCAAGGTCACGATATTAGAGTACTCGTTAAACGAACTACTCAGTCAGGCTGTCACGGCCGGCGTCGCCGCACGCGCGTTTGGTTGTTTATAATTTGGTTGTTTTACGGGAGCCTGTATGTGTTTTATTTTATATTTGTAGGCAAATAATACTTACTTAAATCACCTTAAATGGCTTAATTTGGTATGGCACTTATAATAACTTCTTATTTAGAAGTGTCTTTAATATGTAGACCTACGTAATGATTTATAAATCTTTTATTTTGTAAAACCAGAATAAAATAATGATTTCAAAGTAAAGAAAAACTATCTAGATATTATCTTTAGACGTACTTAAGTAATATTTAACAGTAAGAAACCCTAACAACACGCCTGGACGACAGAGGGGTGTAACGACGTGAAGTGTCAAGTAGTTACGTACATAAATGGCATCGTTTTGGACTCGGTCAAAAGAGATTCCGTTCTACTATGTTATTATTTATAACATAGTAACGACGTAAACGCGAACGCGATCGAGACGTATTTTTGGCCATTGACAAACTGTTGATTACAATAGACGCTCTGATGCATGTTAACATGAGTGTTTAACACAAACTTAATCAAGCCTCTGATTACCAACAGTGCTAAGTACCTGTATAGCGGTAATCTCGTTTCCGGACAGACAGACGGACATGTATTATTAGCACTCGGATGTAACTGGTTCGCTTGGATCTGATCTGATTACGTGTGATTCGGTTATACTGAGTCATGGGCCATTGGGAGACTGCAGCTAATTGTGAAATTATCGATGTTGTAGCTGTATACACATAGCTTTTGGGACTTAGCCCGAAGAATTGCGAAACTTAAGTGGCAGTGAGCGGGGCACATTGCTCGCAGAACTGAGGGCCGATGAGGCCAGAAAGTTCTCGAATGGCGCCCACGGACCGGGAGACGAGCTGTCGGTAGGCCTCCGACAAGATGTAGCGACGGCCTTTACCGTGATTTATAAAGCTACAAGTTGCAATTTACAAGCGAAAGTCTCATTCTATCACCTTTTTGTTAGAAAGAGACTTCCGCTTGTAAATTACAACTTGTAGCTTTATAAAACACGACCCTGGTAAAGGTCGCGGGACCGCGGTGGATGCGGAAAGCACAAGACCGGTCTGAGTGGAGAGCCGCGGGGAGGCCGCCGGCCAGCAGTGGACGTCTTTTTCAAATCGGCTTGAGATGGGTAAACAGGCCGTACTGACCCCTCAAAATGTACAAAGTTAAATTATTAATTACTTACCAGTAAAATGGCCCGGCCAATGACTTATTTATTGTTTCTTAAACAAACTTAAATTTGCTGTGCAGTAACCCAATTTGGGGCGGAAACGGAAAGCTCTTAGTGTATTTTAAATTTAAATGAAGGTAAAATATGAAATTTCTCGGTGACAATATTTAATGTTCGCTTTCATTTGTTTCCCTTGACATAAATGTAATTGCTTTGTGAAAAAAGAATTGTAATACAAGCTGTTTTATTTACTGACTGTCAAGGACCATAAAACCAAGAGGACTGCCAGTGTCTATACGATGTCGCGTTCCTTTGAAATGATAAACCTGCTGTAGCTAGTTTTACTACGGAGGGGTATCTGTACTATTCATTTGGTATGACATTTAGACCTCTGGCTAACGCATTAGCGCCATCTAAATTCGTTTTTTCTTTCAGTTCATAGATCATATTGTGGTAGCCAGAGTTCTAAGTGTCATACAAAATTAATGGTACAGAGACCTCTCTATAGTGAAATTTGATGATAATGATAATGATCATGATAATGATACTTAATGATATATTTATTAGAATAGTAACAATCAGTACATAGCGAAATGTGAAACGATGTCACCAGCAAAAGTTTGAAACTGTGTCGCAGCAACAACGCAGTATACAGTATCCGTATACAGAAAAGGGGAAAAAATAACTTAAGACAATCAATCAATCTCAATCTAATATTCCTTGACAATTTTAAAAGTAAAATCGAATAAAAAGGAAACATGATTATTTATGAACAAAAACAATTCAATAAATAAACAAATGATTACTTATCCTTTGGCGTGTGTATGTGAATGCGTACGCGTCTGTATGTGTGTGTGTGTGTATGTGTGTGTGTGTGTGTGTGTGTGTGTGTGTGTGTGTGTAAATTAGCTACAGCAGGCTCATTATTTTACAGGAACGCGATATTGTATAGCCATTGGCAGTCCTCTTGGTTTTATCGTCTTTGCTGACTGTGCTTGCCTCACTTTAGTGCTCACAACGGCTGGTGGAGTCGACGAGTGACCAGAAGGCTGGATCATATCTGGCATAGCGGATCAGCATTTTGCCATCCAACTTGGCAGTGCTGCCAGCCTTCTGGGCACGCCACCGATAGGCAGTGATTTGGAGATTTTTTTTAAGACTGGTTTTTAATTTGTATGTCACTTTGAAAATACTTATTCTTAGGTACTTTGATTAAATGGTCAGTAGGCAGTACATGTAATTTATCACAAGCTTTTCTGTGAAGGATAATATCGTTGGGTAATCTGCACACTCCTGCGAAGCAATTCAATGGTTTGTGTGAAGTTCAGGAAGTGAATAGGGTACTATAATAGCCCTAATCCTCTCATACTGAGAGGAGGCCTGTGCCCAGCAGTGGGAAGTAAATCAAGGCAGACGATGATTTCTGATGATCTTCAGGTTTTTTTTAAAATAAAATTGTACAATTTTATCGTCATAGATTCTTTGGTCTCTCATCTTTTATGACACGAAGTATAATTCGAAATGCCCTCATAAAATAGACATTTACAACTTCACAGCCTTCCTTAAGGCGGGCAAATAAACACATAACTGCCTTTTACACTTAGCACACCTTTCGCAAACAACCGCTTCTGCATTTTCTCTACACTATGCCAAAGAATATCCAACCCTATGTTCATACACAATACAGTCCACACGACCTGCATAAAGGTAACTTTGTTTACATTTTGTGTTAGATTTTCTGAAGTAAAAATGGGCTTTAAGAAGTGTGCCTTAGAGTTTATTTTACCTGGAATGAAAGCCTTGTTAAAATTACGTTAAAGGTACTGTGATTGTTGTTGAATGAGTTGCAGTCTTGCTGGAAGGAGATAAGGTAGGGTTTTGAGTGGGTTTTGACGGGGAAAGAGTAGTAATTGCTTTAGGGTTCAGTGGTATATAAAAGGTTATGGATAATGATGGAGACTAGTTTTTTACTCGCGGTTTCTGCTGCCACAAAATAACTGTGGAGTGGTTCCTCTTGCTTGCGCATAATCTTTTTTCGCATACCTAATGTTCACAAGGCATAACCTTAATTTCGCATAATTGTTCGTAACGATGTTCTGCCAAGTTGTTGTATATGCGCTTATAAATTAAGATAAAATAAATAAATAAATATCATGGGAGTCATAAACAAAACCTAACCAACCTATCCTTTTATTATTTTGCATCCACTTCCCAATGTTCGATTTAGCTGAAATTTTGCATACTTATGTAAATTCGTTGACAATGCATGATCTGCTAGTGAAATTCGGGCGGTGAATCCAGGTTTTTCTCGACAGGAGGGAACTCTTAAACGATTAATGGCATTGACTTGATATTTGGTATGGCTGTGTAAATTGGATGACAATATAAGTGCAGGTAATAAAAAGTACAGTCGGAAAAAACTTTTTTTTTAACAGAAAACTTACACACTGAGCAGGTTAAAAATATTAATTTACCTAGTATTCCGAGTAAGTAGTTGGCAAACCACTAAATACTCTTGCCATTGTATCTCCGGCAAATAGAGTGAAAATCCGACAAAATACAATACAGTGCCCTAAGCACGACTTGTCGAATCCTGCGTTACGTTACGGTTATCGTATCGAGATCGAGAAGTCTCATACAAAATTTTAGCTCCAAATACGCTCACGGGCGGGCGCTGTTCGCAACGTCATACAAACTCGTTATAGTTTACTATTCGATTTTACGTGACGCAGGATTCGACAAGTCGTGCTTAGGGCACAGTACAATACAATACAATAACTCTTTATTGAACACCACATAATAAATAAAATATAAAAAAGATACAAACAAAATGCAAGGTAGCAATGGCCGGCCTCTTGGACAATTTGACACCAATTGACCTAGTCCCAAACTAGGCAAAGCCTGTACTATGGGTACTAGACAACGGATAAACATACTTATATAGATAAATACACACTTATATACATATTAAACATCCAAGACCCGAGAATAAAGCTTTGTATTCATCATACAAACATCTGCCTCGACCGGGATTTGAACCCGGGACCTCAAGCTTCATAGTCAGGGTCTCTAACCACTAGGCTATTCGGTCGTCGGTAATGAAAGGAATGTCAATCCTATTCTAAGTGCTCACATGGTGTAGCTAATAGTACAGAACCCAACTACTCCCAAACAGTGTTCTTCCAAAACCATTACTATCAAAAAGTACAGTTGGACAAATAAGCGTAATTGACATAGGCTGCTGCCGGTACACGCAATTAGGAGAACAAACACAATTTGGATGCAACTGTACTTGGTTATTTGACAGTATTAAAGCAATGGAATCTAATTCGAATACGAATACGAATTTTGCGGGTGGTAGGACCTTGTGCGAGGTTCGTCCGGATCGTCCTGCTAAGCAGCAGTGCTTGCATTGTTGTGTTTCGGTGTGGAGAGTAAGACAGCCGGTGTAATTACGGGCACAAGAGGCATTTCATCTTAGCCCTCTAGGTTGGCAACGCATCTGCAAACCCTCCGGAGTTGCGGGTTTCTATGGGCAGTGGTGTTCACTTACCATCAGGTGACCCACTTGCTCGCTTGCCTTCTTCGTTGTATAAAAAAAAATTGATTGAATCAAACTTTACTTTGCTGAGGTCCATATTTATGAACTAGCTCTTTAGCTGTTGACTGCGATTTCGTGTGCGTAGAATTCGTTGTGTATGCAATTTTCTGGCCATTTTGTATAATGTATAAACTCGTATTTAATACTCGTATAAAGGTTTGCATTAGAAAAGTTGGGAAACCCCCGACATTGTCATTTCAAAGTTCAGTATTTCAGAAACGGGTGAACCGACTTTAATGAAACTTGGCTGAGAACCATCTCGATTACACTAGCTTTCGATTGAAAAAACCGCATCGAAATCAGTCAATCCGTTTAAGAGCTATGATGCCACAGACAGATATTTTCGTTGGTGGTTAAAAGTTGAGTTAGTAAAAAATGTTTTTTAAAACAAGATTGCAGTTACCTAACGTCCTTGTCAAAACAGTCGGGTTCCTATATTCAAATACGATTTAGAAAAATTGATGGCGACTACTCCATACTTCATAACCTTACCCAAGATATATAAATATAAATAGGTATATGTTCATAAAAATATTTTTAGCTATTGAATCATTCCTCTCAGCCCCGACCAGACAATTTCAACCCTTAAACGGAAGAGCGAGGGTCCATTTTCGCGCGCCGCCACTTTAGGTTTTTTACCTATGGTATAAAAAAGGGTTTTTTCGAATGATTGATCACATTTGCGTAGATAAACTCTGAACGAACATGCTTCGCCTGAAAATAACAACAAGGGTGACCCCTTTATGTTATATTCTGTGCATATTTAAAATTATTTAGTCGAAGAAACTTTGCGAAAAAATATGGCAGACAATTATTCATTTAAACAGGAAGCAGATGTGTTACTACCGCGCCCGAGTTGAAGGTTAAAAAAAAAACAATGATTGCTTGGATGGTGTGGATGATAGCGCGTCACTGCGGTATGGTGGAGGTCTGGGTCGAATCCCAGATCAAGAATTTATTTTTCTGGTCTTTCTGTATATTGCCGTTTCAGATTGAAATTTGAAAAATGATTCTTATAAGATCCAATTGACCACTCTTTCTGAGAGTTGACCGCAAACAAGTGTACGAATGTGACGAGACGAAAAGGAGGTTCTCAATTCGTCGGAATGTTTTTTTTTTACAAACGCAATTTGCTAGGAACGTAACATAATTATCTTTGCTCTGTAATAATATTGGTTACAAGTGAATTACAAATACAAAAGGGTTGGTAGTATGTTATACAAAAGTCCAGTCAACCAACTTGATTCCCAGGCCACTATTAGAACCATGTCATAGTAAATACCTATCAAAAAGCATTTTCAAATTTAAAAAAATATATTGTGTGAACAGTATTCGGAACGGTATTTTACCTACGCAGTCACTGCCTAGTCTGTCAAAGTTACTTACAATTCAATAATTTTATTTTATTTTATTTATTTAGACATGCCAACAGTACCTAAACAAAACTTTTGAATTAACAATATTACAAGTTATGGCCCCTGTTCATGCACCAATAACAGGCATGCGACAGCATTCATCATGCTTAGGGAAGTATACTATATCTACTAAAATTAAGATATCAATTAGTTACTTACAGTCGAGTTCTCCAATATCTGTACATCCAATGGTTCATAAATATCTAAACACAGACCTTATGTAACTGGCAATAAGGTCTGTGTATAGATATTTTTGAACTGTTGACTGTGTAGATATTGGAGAACTCGACTGTACAAGGTTAGTCGATAACCCTTTGACCCGCACTGACATCGTAATTATCTGGTAGTTAAAGGGACAAGGTTCTAGGAAAAAAGGCTTAATAATATTGTATGGTCGGGGCAGATGTTTGTGTGATGGATACGAATGTTTGTTCTGTGGTGTGTTGGATGTTTAATATTTATACTATATTTATCTGTATGAGTATGTAACATACTATGATTGTCCATACTACGTATGTTTATCCGTTGTCTAGTACCCATAGTACTGGCTTTGTCTAGTTTGGGACTAGGTCAATTGGTGTCAATCGTCCCATGATATTTTATATTGCGACCGAATCGGTTGCTTAGCTACTTCTGCTGCTGAGTGTACATACGTATATTTTCTTCAGAATTCCCATAAAAAGCGTTCGATTGGCATCTTTAAAAACCGACAACATTTTCAAATACTTTCGTGTACTATACCTAGCATCGTTACAATACTTGTTACTATCAAACCATAGATCGTTTCCTTTCGGCTTACTTTTTATCCGAACAACAATCAATTCGATATATTGGAATAGTTAAGTTAACAAGTATTCCTGATGGTATCTCTCACCCATGGCATTGTGACAAGATCTCATCTTAGTTCTCAGAAAATACGTATAGCAAACACAAAAACAACAGTGTAGATCTATATGTATTTAATTGTAAAAAAAAATCAGTAAATAGACACATATATTCATTTATTTCAATTTTAAAATTAAGTGTATTTTTTGACATGTCAAAATATAATTCATTCACAAAAAGATCGTCATCAAGTAAATAATAAAAAATAAAAACGAAACCAAACTGTAACCAAACCAAAACCAAATTCGTGACAGCTGTTTGTAAAGCCTTCGCGCTTCTGAACCCATCTTAGAATACTACTTATAATATGTGTGTATTCAGCTTCGCCTCGTTTCATAAAAACACACTTGTTTTAAGGACCCTCATTATGCAGCAGTTGCATAAGCTAGGAACTATTTCTTTATTTCTTTCTATAATGGGATTATGACACGCGAGGGTTGACATCATACAACTATGTATAATAATGTAGTTGGTTGGGTAAGTACAGTCGTTATGCCGCGGTAACAATTAAGTTCAGTTCAAGTACGAAGCGAGTTATGTTAGTTCGTAACAGTAACTTGAATAGCCAAGTTCAAAGTTACCGTGTTTGATCCGTACTGTTATAGACTTGGAATGTTAACTTAAAGTGTTCGAGGTAAGTGATAGATAGGCTGCTTTGATATAATGTAGGTAGTTGAAAGCATGAAGCAGAGGGTCGGGCACGACTTTACGAATGCTGCGTAACGTTACGGTTATCGTATCGAGATCGAGAAACCTCATACAAAATTTTAGTTCCAAATACGCTCACGGGCGGGCGCTGTTCCAAACGTCATACAAACTCGACAACGTTTACTATTCGACTTTACGTTACGCAGCATTCGTTAAGTCGTGCTCGACCCTCTACCTCTGACGGACGGGAGGCGCCTATGGCTTAACTATGGTCTCTATGGACGACCGACTAGCCTAGTGGTTAGAGACCTTGACTATGAAGCTTGAGGTCCCGGGTTCGATTCCCGGTCGGACCAGATGTTTGTACGGTGAATACGAATGTTTGTTCTCGGGTCTTGGATGTTTGATTGTCAGGCTAAACTCGACTTATATACGTGAGTGATACGTTTCATTTCACTATGATTTAGTTTCACGGTAGTTTCATGTTAAAAGTGTACTAGTTTGCCGATAGTAATTTAGACGTTAACGCGAACGCCGATCGAGACGTTTTCGTGTGCCAAAAAAAAGTAGTGGCTCAAAAGACTTTTCCACAAATTAATAGTATCAATAATGAATAGATATTTTTTTAAACTTTGAATAAAGTTGTACACGAAATGTCAACTCTACTTTCACCAATACCAAAGACATTATGAAGCTCATTGTGTCTTCAAAAAAGCGCTCACAATACGCTCTGAGCTTTAGAGCAACAGCAAAAAGCTAAGGTGTGCCGAAAGCAATCACGGTAATACATTCAATCTGGTAAAAGCAGTGAAATTATTGTATGGTGCGAGGTAGGAGAGTGTAGCGAATTTCATAGTTTTTAGGGTTCCGCACCTTAAAAGGAAAATGTAGTGTCTATCTAGTGGCGAGTAGCGGTGGTACTAGAGTTATTTTATTTTATCTAAGAGTCGAGCTCAATGAGATAGCTGCCTAGTTACACTACTCGTCCACAGATGTCATTGTCTAAAAAATCATATCTGTTGTATGGGAGCCCCACTTAAATATTTATTTTATTCTGTTTTTAGTATTTTTGTTAATACAATACATCATCAGTGAAAATTTCAACTGTCTTATTATCACGGTTCATGAGATATAGCATTGTGACAGACGGACAGACAGACAAACAGCAGGACGGACAGCGGAGTCTTAAGTCCCGTTTTTTACCCTTTGGGTACGGAACCCTAAAAACGGAACCCTTAAAGGATCACTTTGTTGTCCGTCTGTCCACAGTTATAATAAGTCGCTATCGCGAGTCAAGAACCCACTATGATCGCTAGTGACGAGTGAGGCCTCTCTGTCATTCTCCACCAATGGGAGACAAGCTACTGGTCTATGATTGGTGGAAATTGACAGATAGACCTCACTCGATACTAGCGACCATAGCGGACAATAGTAATGAATTAAATTTTGCATGACAATACTTACTCACTTGTACGGTCGAGGAAATTAATTCCTGACCCACCATGGAACCTTTTCATAGTAAACGTCATAGTGACATCGCATAGCATGACAAGGAAAATCGTTATGACGTTTCTGACGATCGTTTATGACGATCGGACGGACCTCGCACAAGGTCATACCACCCGCAAAATGATAATCTAAACATGATCCCAGCGGATTTTTGACTCGCAATAATAGCCCTTATAGTGTACGGTTCCGCTTGTAACTTAACCCCTCGTGTGCCACCAGGGGGCGTGCGTGGACCAGTATTAACCCTGTCTGACCTGACTGACCGCTAAGCCTTCTAAACGTGAGAGCTAATGGGGTCATGTTAGTGGAAATGTCAGAATTAGGAGGTGAAAGGTCCGTGAACAGGGGAGTGTTACCTTTATCGTTCGTTTTAATATCACTTGTAATTGATTGTTAATCATAGTGAAGTCGAACTTAGCCCGACATGTTTGGGACTGATTCGTAGTCTTTCCTCTGGGATGCATGATCCAGCGTCAGCGAGACGCACACTACGCACCATGGCTCTGCTCGCGCGACTAGTGTATATGTTCTTTGGCGCCGCTGACACCGTACTAGCACAATACACTGATCACATCACTCCGTACGTGAGTGATCCGTTTTATTTCATTCACTATGATTGAGTCTCTTATTTATGAAGCTTGTTTCAGAGTTGCAAAAGCGCTTGGTCGATGCAACTTGTGACCAAAGAGCTGGCAGTTTTCTCTCTCAAAGAATCAGCATCGCTATTCAGCGAGGCAACGCTGCCAGCCTTTTGAGCACCATGCCACGGGGGCCTTATTTAGATTTAATATGGTTTTAAGTTTTGGTTTAATTAGTTCTAGTTTAGATTTAATGTCATTGTAAATTACTTGTAAGTAAATAAAATATTTATCCTCCTTTTTATCGTAATTTTTACTACCTACAACTACGAATTAATCTGAATTATTGTGTTGCTAAACTCGACTTATATACGTGAGTGATCCGTTTAAATTTCACTACAAAAAAGTGCGCGTCTAAATTTAAACACCCGACCGTGATGAAACTCTGAACAACTGCTCCTTTAAAAACTCAAAACAAACTGCTCTAGTGCCCCAAAAAGTTGCTCTGCAAAACAACCTCGCGAAAATGCGAAATATTTCATATTTCCCCCTCTCTTAAACTCTTTAACATTTTTAAACAGGCAAAAAACGACAGAATTATGTCAGTGTATATACTGTGGCCATTATTAACCCGTCAGGCGCCGGGATTTTATTGCGCGGATCCCGGGATAAAGCGGGCTGTCCCGGGAATTCTACCTGCTTCCTTACCGGGATTATTTACATGTTGTTGCCATTCTTCATCTCCCCGTTTGTTGGTTTTACGCGTTTTTTCCCAAGATATGGCGTCTTAAGTGGGCGATTGTCGGGAATGGGTTAAATTTGTTGGTGTTTTTATAAGGTTTCTGAATTCAACGTATCATTAGACCTGCTTGTTTTACGACGTGATTATTAATAAAGTTTTACGTGAACAAGGTAACTTCGTTTATTTTTGCTTCAAAAAGAACGAAACAATCTTGACATGTCTTTTTATTGAGAAAAGCTTTTTAAAAGTAAGTAACCGTTCCGTATAAATAATAATAATAATAATAATAATAATAATAATGTTTAATTAATTACTTAAGCATTTCAGAGTTGCAAAAGCGCTTGGTCGATGCAACTTGTGACCAAAGGGCTGGCAGTTTTCTCTCTCAAAGAATCATCGCTATTCAGCGAGGCAACGCTGCCAACCTTTTGGGCACCATGCCACCTATACTTAGTGAAAACATCCAAGTATAAAGATGTTTTTAGAATAAATATTGTCTTTAGATAGGTTTTCAATTAAAGATTCTTTAGTGTTTCGATTGGTTTAGTTAGTTTTTTTTACATTTAAGGTTTATGTGTTTCTTACAATAAGCTGCATTACAATACATTACATTATCTTATTAATCTGGTAATAAAGAAATAACCTAGTAAAGTGTGCGAATAATCTTATTCACTCGTTCCACATAATTTGACTGTGACTAATAAGGTAGTTTCATTTTTACAGTTTAAAACTCCAAGACATTTCTAGCGACTTCAATAAGAAGGAGGAGGTTCTCAATTCGTCGGAATACTTTGTTTTTTATTCTTGTTAATTGATTGAATCAGGTGTTAGTTTGAGGAGGTCTATATTCATGAACTAAAAACAGTTAAAACTGAACGGTGGTTTTGGTGCTTCGAAAATGGGCTCGTAGGTCGGTCGGTCGGATGGGGTCGTTGGCGTAATAGTGTAGTGGTGGTAGTGATAGTTGGGTCCGTGTGACATGTGTTGGTTCGTGTGGCAGTGGTCGCGGTGAGCAAATGAATAATGTTTTAGTACCTACACTTCTTGCTATCTTAACTCTTAAGTAACAAGCCACTTGCCCAAATAACATAATAACTCGTCTCTTTCTTCCGGGCCTAGTTGAATTATAATTGCATTGGATAAGTTCCAAAACGCTTAGATTTGATATTACGACGCATCCCTGGTGGGTCCAGGATTTGGTTTAAGACAGGATAGTCCTTAGTTGGAGTTCGATAACTGTTAGCAACACTAAAGCGCCATCTGTCAACGATGCGGGTAACTGATTTAAGTGAAACGTCAACCGCAGCACGCCAGTCAATAATTGATACGCGCAACGGAAACAATCATTTCAGATTGCTTGATCTATTTATTTGATAAAAAGTCTATTGATTTTGTTTATTATCAATGTAAAATAAATAATTGATTGTGAACTTACCACAATAGTATTTCATTCGGCAGTTTTAGATAACCAGGACTACAATTACAATACAACACAATCCAATCACAAAATGGGCCAAAGAATCATGATCTTTATTGTGTTTCTTCTCAAATTTTATGAATAAAACAAGAAACGTGATTCTAAAAAATGCGCAATATATTGTTCGTTTAAAAGAAACAAGGTAGGCAAAGAAAATTACAATAAACAAAATCTTAAGCTAAAATAACAATTATGATTAAAAAGCTAAGAAAAAGATATTACAACAAAACAAACAAAAACAAAAAGAATAATAACATAATTAAACATAGAACCTAAAATGGAAAAGAAAAATTAATTTATAACTAAAATGTCCCAAAGATGCTGTCATTATTTCCTTGCTACTTCAGTGTGTGATACGGAACGTCAAGGACCCGGGTTCGATCCTCAGTAGACCATATTTTATGATTTTCTATGTATTCTTTTTTAGGTGCGTATTTAAAGTCAAATGCACCATACAGTCTCCATTTCAACCAACATCAGAGCTTTCAAAAAGCCTCAACAGGGACTATCACATTCAAATCACAATGCGTGGTCACATTAGTAACCCCCTCGAGAGTTGCCAAGGACGAGTAAGCAATCATAAGTTATGGATTGCAGGGGGTTGGGGAGGGGAGGGGCTCTTAAGGTAACAAGCTGTGTTAAACAGTTATGGAAGAGGTAATATGTCACCCTATTGGAATTGGAGCATGCGGTATTGTTAGAGTACTTTTAATTAAAGTGGCAGCCTTTTTCATTTCACACTCGATCTATAGCTCAAGCCCTCTCATTCTGAGAGGAGGCCTCTGCCCAACAGTGGGACGTAAATAGACATTCCAGGTGACTTGGCCCCGCTTCATAAAAAAACTGCCGCAACTTCCAAGAGATAAAGCTTAAACGTTACTTATTATCATTTCTTAATACCAAAATGATGATTAATAGAACCAAGATCAGGGATTATCTTGGACAGAGCTGTCAACGGGACCAGACATTTAGTTTTAAATTACAATGACTTATGATGTACTTAAGTGTGGTTATACTTAACTTTCAATGTTCACACAATAAACATAGCATAAAGTTTAATGTTCGAGTGGGAGTCGAGGTATGAGCGGTCAGCGGTTACAAGTTATCCCGAAATAGGTACAGCTAGCAGCAATAGTTGCTAAGCAACCGAAGCGGTCACAATGATCTAAGCACGGCTCTATTGTTATAGACATAAGAGCTGCTGCAGATCATTGTGTGCGCTTCGGTTGCTTAGCAGCCGACGCGTTCACAATGATCTAAGCACGGCTCTATTGTTATAGACATAAGAGCTTGTGCAGATCATTGTGAGCGCTTCGGTTGCTCAGCAACCGCCGCGTTCACAATGATCTAAGCACGGCTCTATTGTTATAGTCATAAGAGCTTGTGCAGATCATTGTGAAAGCTTCAGTTGTATAGCAACCGCCGCGTTCACAATGATCTAAGCACGGCTCTATTGTTATAGACATAAGAGCTTGTGGTGATCATTGTGAAAGCTTCAGTTGTTTAGCAACTTTTGCTGCTGACCGTACCTAGTAAGAAGAAAATTGTAAATTGCATTAAATTGCAAGACTTTGAAGCGAACAAGGTAAAAATGTTCATTGACCGGCGCAATGAATACGGTTTACACATTTTAGGGTTCCGTAGCCAGAATGGAAAAAAGGTGTCGTCTTGTAAAAGCCGCTACTTGGGTCGATAGTTAAATAATAAAAAAAATAAAAAAAATAAGGGGGCACTTCATACTTTGTAAGAAAAGTTGAAAAAAAATTGGGCAAACATCAACGTCTGGCACATTATTTCGACAGGTCTTTTAAAAAAAGTAAAACCGCCTTCAAAAAAAAAACCTTAGAAAAAAAACGTAAAGTAATCCTCTAAAATAATGATAAATAAACAAAATAAAATAAAATGCGTTTATTTCGGACAACAGAAACGAAAGCCTAAAGTTTTATGGCCTAGCACTAAGCAGCAGAAATATGAAGTCGGTGCGGTGCGAGCGGAATATTCTTTGAATGAAGCACCGACTTCATATATCTGCTGCTTAGTGCTAGGCCATAAAACTTTAGGCTTTCGTTTCTGTTGTCCGAAATAAACGCAAAATGCGTTTTATTTTATTTTATTTATTTATCATTATTTTAGAGGATTATTTTACGTTTTTTTTCTAAGGTTTTTTTTTGAATGCGGTTTTACTTTTTTATTAAAAGATTTTTATTTCACAATTTTACGTTGATTTAACATTTTCAGAATTATCCTCCAACTCCTAACCGTTAAGGAGTTGTACCTTCCATCATTAGCCCATCAACATAAGATGATGACTACCGGACGCAAATACTTGAATAGCCTTAGAAAATATATGAAACACATGATACGTGCCTATAAAATTTGAGGGTTGCCCTCGATTTCCCTGAAATCCCATCATCAGATCATGACTTGGTGACAGCGAGACCACCTCAGGAGTATACCCTTTCGAATAATGTTTTAACATTTTCAGAATTATCCTCCAACTCCTAACCGTTAAGGAGTTGTACCTTCCATCATTAGCCCATCAACATAAGATGATGACTGCCAGACGCAAATACTTGAATAACCTTAGAAAATATATGAAACACATAGTACGTGCCTGTAAAATTTGAGGGTTGCCCTCAATTTCAAGATAAAAAATGCAAATAAAAAAAAATTGAAAATCGGTCTACAATTGACGGAGTAATTGATGAACATACATAAAAAAAAAAGAAAAAAAAATACATACAGTGGAACGTAGAACCTCCTCCTTTATGAATACTTTGAGGTTCCTACGTATTTATTTTTGATTACGCAAATATTTCCTATCTTCTTAACCGTAGGTCTAAAAATATGGAAAAAATTACAAAGGTGTTTTTAACATGGTCGTATTTACCGTTTCCGAGTTATTTCCGAAAAACTGCGCTTCTCAACAAAAGGAAGTAAGTGTTATGAAGATACGCCCTTTTCATCGGTACTGCAATTCTTTGTAGTAACGGTTACGGATCCCTACACAAGGCATGGCCCGGCGTGGTCTTGCCCATACATAAACGTCATTCAAGCCTCCATTAGCTAAAATAGGTTTTGTCTCCTTCTTACTAACGGAAATGTCAATGTGACATAAAAAGACAAACGTCACGAACTTTAACGGCATTTTAGTTAATATAGGTTTATGAAAATAGGTTAGTCTATAGAACAATCACTTGTAACTCGGACCAAATAAACGAACCTGTCTAAATCATAAATAATATAAAGTTACGTATGTTACGCCAGCACAGGGGACCGCATGTTTAACGGCCCATAATTGGGCATATAGCATGTCCAGCGATATACTTAAATCTGAATTATTAACACTTATCCAGTTCCGTTATGGGATAGAAAAAAAGGAAATTAGATTTTTTTATGTTGACAACGGAGCTGGTGTTGAATTTATTTATTAAGAACCTGTTGGTTGTTTTTAAAGTACCAAAAAAATCGGTTACACCAAAGTTGGTACTAACAGAAACAGTTCATTCATAGGTATACAAAATTACCTATCTAATTTTTAAAACAATAAATATTATATAGATACCTATACCATTTATGACGAAAATATTAACCGCCTGTTTCACCGCCCACCAATAAATATATCTGACAGATATCTGTCATATCGTCTCTGTTTATTTTGTCAGAAGAGATGACATTATTTATTTGTTACATTATAACTTATCTGAGGATGGTGAAACAGGCCCTAAATTTTATACTCGCCCATCCTATTAAATTTATATCGTTTATTGTAAAATAATTCACTGTTAAAGTACAGGGCACCATGGCGCTCCATAGGGGAGGCCTATGTCCAGCAGTGGACTAGAATAGGCTGATGATGATGATGATGATGATGATGATGATGATGATGATGATGAAGAAAGTATAGTTTACACAATAATCAGGAGAAATAGGACGGGCGGTTAATTGTGCCGGTGAGTGGCTCTTATGTCAGCGAATTAAGGTTGTGGTATTGTTGGAATAGTGGATTAATTCGATACCTACACATGTTTTTGCACTTGACCGTACATCATATTTATCTATACCTATAAAACAGTACCGACATACAACGCATAGCCTAAACCACTGGACCTAGAGACTTGAAATTTGGTACACATATACCTTGAGTATCCTAGAGGTGCATTAAGAAGGGATTTTTTGAAATTCCCACGGGATAGGGTAGCCCATTTTGAAATATTTCACGTGGGCAAAGCCGCGGGGCATTAAGGTAGTTGATCGTAAAAAGCGAACAAAATAGATTGAAATGGAAACACTTCAACTATAGTAGTTTATGCAACTGCTATATAATGAGGGTCCTTAAAACACGAGTGTGTTTTTATGAAACGAGGCGAAGCTGAGTTTCATAATAGGACCACACGAGTGTTTTAAGGCCTAATTATGTGGAGTTGCATACATTACTTTATCTACACACATATTATAAGTACTCTAAGATGGGTTCAGAAGTAGAAGGCATATATCATACCCATACATGTGACGAACTTGATTGTTTTTTTTAAACCATAGACAAACATACCGAGCTGACGTTTCGTTAACTATTTTTTTGTAAATATATATATATATATATATATATATATATATATATGTCACATTATTAATTATACATGTCGGACTGAACTCGACTTATATACGTGAGTGATTCGTTTTATTTCACTATGATTGTAAATTACGTTGGTTGTCCAATTCGAAAAATCGAATTCGATATCGAAAAGTCGTAATGACTATTACTTTACCGCTGGACCTGCAGGGTGGGCAGAGGCGACGATGTACTGCAATGCTGGTCGTTTTCTACGGTTTCTGAACGCATTATAGAGGACTTATGATATATGTGCAGATAAAGGAATTTTGTTCGCATCTTACGATCCCTGATCATAATAATAATAGTCAAGTTCTTACGAATTTGCTAAGAGCAGCGTTAGGTAAGCATAAATTTAAAAATTAATTATGCGAAAAGTACTATAAAAACCAATTTAAATAAATACTAGGCAATACTTTATTTACATAATAAAAGCAATTTACAATGACATTAAATCTAAGCTTAAACTAAATAAACTACAACTTAAAACTAAACTAAATCTAAATAAGGCCCCCGTGGCATAGTGCCCAAAAGGCTGGCAGCGTTGCCTCGCTGAATGGCGATGCTGATTCTTTGATACAGAAAACTGCCAGCCCTTTGGTCACAAGTTGCATCAACTAAGCGCTTTTCCAACTCAGAAATAAGCTTGTAAAATAATAATAATAATAACACTTGAAATAATTTATCATCCCACGTTTACAAAATACTTGAAACAACAACGGTTCAGTAACGTAAATACCTTTACAGTTTTATTTACCTCCTTGCTAATTCTCATCAAAATGTCCAATTTACATTTACATTAATTAAAATTTCACAGTAAATCAGAGAGGCTTTAAAATCTCCAATTAGTACGAAATAGTAATCTCTCTTTATATTTCGCTAATTGCGCTTTCAGTTAAAGCTATTATTTGGAAAGCCATCGACGGGTTTTAATATTGGGACAGAGGGTCGAGCACGACTTTACGAACGCTGCGTAACGTTACGGTTATCGCATCGAGATAGAGAAACCTCAAAAACTAAATTTTAGTTCAAATACGCTCTCGGGCGGGCGCTGTTCCAAACGTCATACAAACTCGACAACGTTTACTATTCGAGTTTACGTTACGCAGCATTCGTAAAGTCGTGCTCGACCCTCTGAGGCAGAGTAGAATTCAAGATTATTCTGAGTCTAGAATACAGAACAAACCAGAACCCGCGAGGCGCCTAAAACTGAGGCAACTAAAACTACTCTTAAATAATAGTAGTTTCGCGTAGACATCTCCGTGCACGCAGCGTATAGTGACGTGTTTGTACGAATGACAATATAAATTAATCCCTTATCGTGTCGTTTTTACCAGTTTATTGGGTCCGATGAAGAACGCGTCTGACAGCAATATCTAAAAACGGCTGAACCGATTTTAATTAAGCTTTGCTGAGAACCATCTCGATTAAACTAGTTTTCGATTAAAAAACCGCATCGAAATCGGTCTACCCGTTTAGGAGCTATGATGCCACAGACAGATACATATAAACACAGATACACCCAAAATACGTAATAGTATCATTCTATGGAACTTGCTAACTATGTAAATAAACTGCCGTACTGAAATTGTCTCTAAATGATGAATTTACTATGGCGGTTTGTTAACATAGTTACTTAGCAAGTTCCATAGAATGACACTTTTAGGTCAAACTTACAACACCCCGATTTCGGGTAGGGGGTTAAAAATATCTTGTCAGACTACACAAACAACACTTGTAACACGTCTAAATATAATCCCGTACTAGCTTTGTTCTAAAAACTAGTTTTTTGTACAAATCCTGTACAATCTCGCGCGGGCAGTTTACGACCAGCCCTTTATATCCAACCCTGATTGCCTTGCTGGCGGTAGGGTTAACAAAAAAGTACAACCTCCTTAAGAAAAAACAAAATAATCCTCTAAAACTATGGGTTTTATGGCCTGGCACAACTATGAAGTCGGTACGGTGCCGGTGCGAGCGGAATAT
This sequence comes from Clepsis dumicolana, assembly GCA_963691665.1. Lineage (NCBI taxonomy): Eukaryota > Metazoa > Arthropoda > Insecta > Lepidoptera > Tortricidae > Clepsis > Clepsis dumicolana. Next base: position 1,389,743 of record OY829527.1, read on the forward strand.
TTTTTCAATGAAGCACCGACTTCATATTTATACTACTTTGGAGGATTCTTCATGTTTTTTTTGGAGGCTATCATGGCTTTCAAACCACTAGGCTATCACGGCTTTCAAACCATTAGGCTATCATGGCTTTCAAACTGTTAGGCTATCACGGCTTTCAAACCATTAGGCTATCACGGCTTTCGAACCATTAGGCTATCACGGCTTTCAAACTACTAGGCTATCACGGCTTTCAAACCATTAGGCTGTCACGGCCTTCAAACCATTAGGTTATTACGGCTTTCAAACCACTAGGCTATCACGGCTTTCAAACTACTAGACCATCACGGCTTTCAAACCATTGGCTATCACGGCTTTCAAATCACTAGACTATCACGGCTTTCAAACCACTAGGCCATCACGACTTAGACTCTATACCAGGGTTTCCCAACCTTTTTTTTGTTGAGGTTCCCCGGACTATTTACAACATTTTAAATTAAAATAATTAAGTGTAAAACATTGAAGTGTTATTTGTTAATCGCCGGCTTATAGGCAAAACCAACTATCTGCAATTTTTTTCACTTTGTCTTTTATACATAATTCGACTTAGCATTTAATTTTTTTGACTGAACTCAAAAAGTGAAAAAAATTACAGATAGTCGGTTTTGCCTTTAACCCGGCGTAATGTTGTTTGTTTTTTTTTCTCTTGCCTATTGGCCGCCTTAGCGGTATAAAAACCAAGAAAAAGAAAATGCAAACTCTTTCCGCCCCCCGTGACATCTCTCTATGCCCCCCTTGGGAGGCGTGCCCCCCTGGTTGGGAACTCCTGCTATATACATACTAATGTTGAATCTCTTTGAATGCAACTGACTCTGCCAACGTTACCCGGATAATCTGACGACGGTCACGAGCCGGCGTCCGGCATTTTTCCCTCCAATAATCTCGGGGTAAGCCGGGCCCTGTGGGCCCTTTACCTCGGCCGAGTACGGATTATAAGGCATTCATACACGTCGCCATAGTCCAAACATAGTCTACTATTAACAAACAAAACTGGACAAGTGCAAGTCGGACTCGCGCACGAGAGCTCCGTAGAAAGATTTTAACGCTTTTCCCCAGTGTTTTAAGTTGTCCAGTGTTAGCAGAGCCCTGCTCCTAAGCAAAATGTATGCAGTGTGGGGTCATTTTATATTGGTCAATGAAATCTACAGACATACATAAAAATATAAGATTTTGAGAATTTTCTGAGTAGTTGTGCTATAAAAGCTACCTTCACACCAAATTTCAAGTTTCTAGGACAACTGGAAGTACCCTTTAGGTTTTCGGGGTACGGCCATTTGTATGGAAACAGCCTTTTTAAGGACTGTATCTTTAGATTGCGTTGACTTAGAAGTTTGATTTTTTCTCAGCTTCAAGGGACCGCAGGCTTGAGTATTTGATATTAATTTCAGCATGCTATCTTGACGCGTTCCAAAGAAAAAGGGTCTTGACAGAAAGACAGACAGACAGACAGACGGACAACAAAGTGATCCTATAAGGGTTTCGTATTTGCCTTTTGAGGTACGGAACCCTAAAAAACGTGGAAAATAATTTCAAACGGCTTATAACCAAAATATTTTTTAATGAACCTGCATTAGGACAATCAGTTTTACTATGAAAATTTTAGTAACATAATATCATCACGACATCGAATTCGATATCGTTATTAGTTTAAAATTTTAAACATTCGAAAACCAATACAATATTCTAACCTACGCCTAATTTACACTTCGCTTCTATGCTTTAATTTAGCCTACCATACGAAAGTCAGCAGCTCGGCAATGTTTGCCTAAGATTAAAAAAAAGTACTGTATGCAAATCTACATATAATTAGGCCTTAAAACACTCGTGTGATCTTATTGTGAAACTCGGCTTCTCTTGGGGCCTCCTCGGTGTCTCTGAGTTCAGCAGTAACTTATATTTACTGGAGCGAAAAACCCATCTTTAGTCCATTAGGTACAGCCAAGAAAGGCACAAAAGGTTTTCCTTCTAACGTATTAGTATCAATAATATGTTATTATCCTTTATTTTTATATTATTGTTATGGTCCACGTGACCCGTATGAGGGTCCTATTATTACGTGGCACATTCGACCTCTCAAATTTATGTTGAGGTTCAATCTTGAAATAGCTATCGTATGTGTATGTTTTTAGCATGGAACTACGTTGAGGTTCAATAATAGTGACATGAACGGACATGATCAGTCGAGTACAGCCCGACATGCTTCGGACTAATCCGTAGTCCTTCCTCTGGGAGCACACGCTTCGGCGGTAGCGAAACGAAGACTGCGCGCCACGAAATGTGTATGTTACAAAAAATACTAATTTGGTATCAATCTCTCGGTCCGAACTACAATTTCGTTGCCATCGGGTTTGAAACCTCGGGTCCATGGGGTCCCGGCGCTTACAAGCTTATTTCAGAGTTGAAAAAGCGCTTAGTCGTTGCAACTTGCGACCAAAGAGCTGGCAGTTTTCTCTCTCAAAGAATCAGCATCGCTATTCAGCGAGGCAACGCTGCCTGCCTTTTGGGCACCATGCCACGGGGGCCTTATTTAGATTTAATTTAGTTTTAAGTTTTAGTTTAGATTTAATGTCATTGTAGATTGCTTTTATTATGTAAATGAATGTGTACTTGATAATGATTAATAATATGCTAGGGCAAAATCAAAGTTACAATGAAACTACCGTAAGATTCAATCATGCTGAAATAAACGGATCACTCACGAATGCCAGTCGACTAGGTATAGCCCGATTATAATTTTTTCCCGATAGTACCTACGGAAACCTAAAAATTAAATCATTACATAGACAGTCTTCCCCCTTCTTTACAGTCGGTAAGAAACAACAATTAAACCACTTGCCATCTGTTTGTAATGAAAATGACGTTGTTGTTACAAAATGTTGTTGTCGTAAACAGCCGCGGCCACACAGGATGTTCCCAAAACAAAAACACCCCGCGAACAACACTGTTGTAATCAACGGGAAATAATTTTCTTCGGGCGTTTGTGTACGGGGTGAGGCGAAAAGTTTACTTTGCCGAAATTTCGAGTTCGTGTGCGAAGATTGTGGACGAATATGAAATTGGGTGCTAGAAATAACTGAGGCAAAGGGAGTTAAATTACGAATCAAATCGTGAGTTTAAACAGGGTTGGATGTAAATTATGTGTGTACGATAATAACGTGTGCTTTAAAATTTCTAGAGTTCCGTTCCTGAACAGGTATGTGTATTCACAGCAATACACAGGTTATAAATAAATAAATAAATAAAAATAATTATAAGTTTTAAATGTTGTTACATACATTGTGAAATGAAAAGTACTTATACTTACCTAATTACCTAACTAATAGCTGATGTGTTACTAGTTAGGCAGTGTTAGCTAGTTTGTTTAGATCTTAATTGTTACCTGGTATATCTTAAGGTATAATACTTATGTATAATTATATTGCTACGCCCTTACAGGGTAGTACCCAGGTTAACTTAAGTTAATTTTATGTACTGTGCAATAAATAAATAAATAAAATAAATAAATATTGGAACCCTTATTTTGTCTGTCAGTCTGTCTGTCAATCCAAAGTAATGCTTAATCACCCGGAGTAAAGCTCCTAAGTAATTAAAGATTAATAGTTAAAACTAAAATTAATATTATCCTAGTTTGCTTACTTAATTATTTTAATGTAAGAAAACACCATATACAATATTATTAATTTTGAAACTATGGTTTGATGAAAGATCATGGTGATGACAGTTAATCTTAATTTATAACTAGCTTTTGCCCGCGACTTCGTACGCGCATAATCCCGTTTATTCTCTATCCCGTGGGAATTTCAACAAATCCGTCCTTAGTGCTTCTCTACATCATAAAGGCAACCTCTGCAAAATTTCAGCCTTCTAGAGCCAATGGTTTCGGCTGTGCGTTGTCTGTCAATCACTCAGTAACGGAAGAGTTTTTATGTAATATCGATACCTATAGTAAAAAAATTTAATAAAAAAAATCGAGTATGGGTAAGAATACAATTTTAATGGTAATGTTGACTATACAGTTTACTTTCGTCTTAGCGAGCTATGAAATTGTCTGAACCCTGAAAAATTAAAAAGATACTTACATACACTTATATGTTACTTTTATGTGCAATAAAGACACATACATAATTACATACTTAAGATAATACTTCTGAATATTATTGTACCGTTTCCTAACGCACTCTATTGCTAAGTTTAATGCCACTTTCGTGCCAAAGGTTAACTACTCACCCATTACTACTTACTCAGCTATTTCTTAATAAGCCTGCACAGGGCAAAATTAACAATATTTGACCCATCATTAGTATGCGACCCACAAGGTTGCTTACATCTGCCTTTTATTAATATCTAACACCACTTAAAACGGCCTAACCACCCACCACTATCAAAAGAAAATAGACTCTATTTCTTTATAAAAGAGTCCTAATTTGCTTGTCTGTGACTGGGTTGTTGAGACTTCGATTGTCACTCGAAAACAATTGAACGAGCTAAGATCCTAAGGTCGTTTCAAACGAATTGGAATCGTAAGTAAACACGGGTTAAGGCCCACTCCAGCTTAGTTTATGTCGTCGTAAAGACACTTTGTCGTTGAAAAGTCAGAGGTTCCCATTTCCGTATAATCCTGTTTGCGTTAGAATTAATTCTCTCGAGTTTGAATGTATTGCGAATTCCCATAAAATATGCTAAACAAAAACGGTTGTGTACGGAATTATTTAATTGGGCCGTTTTTCTTAATTACGAGTTGTAATCAAGTGCTAATGTTCTTTGAGTGATTTATATAAAAAAATCTATGAAAGATAATTTGTTAGGACCAAAGGACAAAGGATTAAAATAAATAAATAAATATCGTGGGACAATTGACACCAATATTATAAGACTTACATAGTCTCAAATTAAATAGAACTTGTGTTACGGATACTAGACAACGGATAACCATACTTACTTAAATATATATTGAACATCCAAGACCCGAGAATAAACACTCGTATTCGTCATACAAACATCGGCCCCGACCGGGGATAGACACCAGGACCTCAAGCTTCGTAGTCAGGTTCTCTGACCACTAGGCCACCCGGTATCTTTGCCATTGCCAAGAACAAATTTCTTATTAAGATCCACCAGAATCAGCAATTCCATTCCAAAAAATTGTCCCTACCCTCGTCTTTGTCCCAGTTTGTCACTTTGTACGAACGGATTAGCTTCACCAATACTCGTAAATTAGTATGCGACCCCCAGTGGCCACATCTGTCGGCCCTTATTAGACCTAAAAAGTTCTATAATTCAATTACGCAAGGGTTTTGTTCTTATAATTAATTTAAAGTCATAACGGATGCGAAATATGGGTTGGAATTATTAAGATGGCGGTATGAGTTGCTAGGTACGCGTGGCTAATGTACTGACTTTGTTTTTTTTTTCAACTAAGTATATATCATCATCATGTCAGCGGAAAGACGTCCACTGTTATGAAATGAAATGAAATGAAATAATTTATTCGTCATCACAGGTATCTGAAAAGTGGAGTTGGAGAACCATTGGACATAGGCCTTCCCCAAGGCTCTCCACTCCGACCGGTCTGGTGCTTTCCGCATCCACCGTACCGCGATCTTTACCAGGTCATCCCTCCATCTTGTTGGAGGCCTACCGACAGCTCGTTTCCCGGTCCGCGGACGCCATTCGAGAACCTTGTGACCCCATCGGCTATCAGTCCTGCGAGCAATGTGCCCCGCTTGTTGATGTGTTTCAACTATACACGAGTCGTAAAAGTCGTGTTAGTCAAGTGGTTTGAGTTATGGCCTGCTTATGATGGTGATTGTGATGATCACGATGTGACTCAAATGATATTACAGAGTAATGATATGTACGATCCTTGTAAATTGTGTATAAAAATACTCGCAGATGCATAATTTGATCGTCACATCACTTTCATAGAGTTGGTTAGAGTGAACTGTCGAAAAAAATGGTCTCTTATTATGGGTCTTTTATGAACCTTCAACTCGGGTGCGAACAGGATGTAGGTGTGATACTAATCACATCTTTATCCTGTTTTTAATCTTATGTAATGTATTGTGTAACTAACATAGTAATTAAGTAGGACCAATGTTACTAATCATAAAGGATGTTATACTACAATTTGTTTAAAATCTTCAATAAATGATTTCAAATGTAGGTACGTAATGATTTATAAATCTCATATTTTGTAAAACTGGAATAAAACAATGATTTCATGTATTGTGTAACTCACTGTTTCAGTGACATATTCACTCTAGCTTTGAAGAAACTATGTATAAAAATACTTAATTCTCCATAGCAAATAATGGTTCACGTTTCCAAGCCGCTCTAAACTTCAAAGTTATCAATAAATCCTTTAACAAACAGCCAGTCGATATTTACGATCAATAGAATTATCGAGGGCTCTAATAATAGCAGTAACTCATCCACAGACAAAGGGGTCCAATTAGGGTGCCACCGTCTATTCGACATTGCTTTGGCTAACAGACAATAAGTGATAGTAACTGGCTCACTCAATGGCGGTAATTAATTCCGAATTGCATACAAGCGACTATCTATTGGTTTTTTTTTTACTTATGAGAGAGAATCTTGACTCAGTCTTACTGACAGACAACCTACAGCCTAAACAAATGGAGCAAGACACTCCCAGTTCCTGAACAACTTCAGTGCATTTTTTAAGTTGGAAGCGTACTTGTGATTGCAAAGTAGAGAAATCTTTTAATATTTAATCGATTAAGTTCTCATGAACTGCACCTCCGCAAAGTAACGCTTCTTTTAACCGATCAAGTGAGGTAGAAGTTCATACATTTTGTCATTTCCACCTAATTTCCAACGATCTTTTTAAGTAGGAGTCTGCCTTCTGGAAGGATCCGAAAGTCACGGCGGGTTTACACTTTCCACGTCATTGGCGGCGACCCTTCGCCCTTAGTGCGACAGCAATTCTACTTTGAACAACTTTAAGAAAATGGTTTACTTTATACACTTACTTAATTTAGCTTTAGTCTGAAAGTGAGCTTTGGAGTGGGGCGGTAACAATTGGTGCCGTGACCAGGATAGATATTTTTGAGCATCACCAATCGTTAAACATGGATGAATTTAGGAATCGAACAGGCGTACAAATTATAGCTTGGTTTTTAAATGACAAAAATTAACAATACTTAATAATTTGGTTATAGAAAAATTGACAGTATAGTATATTTGCTTTGAGTAGTATCTTGTAAAATACACAAGACACAGTGTTGCAGTTACAGAAAGATTTGCAAAATATCGCGTTGTCAACATAATTTCAATGTTTATAGTGATATTTCAACAATTAAGAGTTAGTTTAAAGAGATTCTCATGTTCCTGAAACTTTCAGGCTACAAATTTTTACAAGTTTTAACAACATTTTGAAACTGATTTACAGTTTTTTTATTTATTTCATTTCTTTCAATAATTAAACGCAGAATTTTGCTTGTAATAAATCATTACCTTCATATTCCAAGCTCGAAGCTCTTCTAAGCTTCCCATACCTACGTTTTAATTGTAGGTAGTTAAACAATAATGTAGCAATTAAACTTTAATACGCCATTCCGATACGCGATAACAGTTAATAAGCGATTTTCGTACAATAACATTATTATACAATTCGGGACGTGACCCAAATTGGTTACAGTTTGGCCAATATTTGTCCAATATCTGTCATTATTCGACGAATGTTCCGGTAATAATCGCTTATTGTTTAAAAATATAAATTTTATTGAAAGTGGTGACGGGTGCAGAGGTCGGAATTAGACCATAATTTATGAAGTTTTGAGCTATTATAAAACTACTCAATATGCACGTCTCATCCGAAGAAAACAAAAATTCTACGAATGTTAATTAACATAAGACAAATTGTGTTAATCCAGATAGGTACTCTAATTTACAAGGGTATTTTCAGACAAATGTATAGGTACCCACCTACCTACCCCTACCTACCTATACCTGTTTTTCTGTAATCTCCTTGTACTGTTTTGTGCTTTTCAATAAAGAATATTTGTATTGTATTGTACCTATTAATTTTTTTTTGCCAATTACGAAATTCCAATTCTAATGGTGGGCCATTGGAATTGGAAAAAAAAGTCAGTAACCTCACTTACTGACTTACTTACTGACTTTTTTTTCAAACAGTGTATCACGTCACACATTAGTCATTTATACAAAATTCTGTCAAGAAAAATGGTACCTAAACAATATTTTGAAAATGCTCACTTACACAATTAATCTCAACCCTTTTAACAGAAAACGGAAGAGACCATAAAAGGGATGTAGGCGGGACAGTGAAAGTGTTAATCACTTAATACACAGAAAATGTAAGAACCCAAAACCTCACCGAAAATCCGCACTTATCTTGTGTTGACTTTTAAATTTAATTATAAATCCAAAATACCCGCCTGAGATAATTGTTGATTGTGTACCTCCTTGAAAGGAAAGAAGTAGATTTTCAAACTGTATTTTTTATCATGACCAAAATGATCGCGTGCCTGCCAAATTTTAGCACAGAAAACGCTCGTTAACATCTCCTGTCTCAAGTGCTTATTGATTCTTAAATCAGAAAAAGCAGCACACTAATCCATCAGTATTCACCATACTTCAAACCACATAAAACACCAACTTCTAACTGTAGAATTACCAAAAAACTAATAGTTTCACGGACCAGCCGCCATTTTCCCGGCGCCATTTTTCTCTGCGTCGCCGCCTGTCAGACGAGTGACCCGTGCATTTGTCATTCGGTCGTTTTCGGCCGCACTCGTGACAGCTCGGAAATGTTGCCAATTTATATTTTTTATACTTACACATTTCTCGGACGTCTTTAGGTTAAGTGGATGTATTAGTTTGGGGACGTGAGTTATAGGTATAAAAAAATATAGTAAGGCAATGAGAATTACAATAAAAAATTAAAAATATTCAGACGAATTGAGAACCTCCTTTTTGGAAGTCGGTTGAAAACCAGATTAGTTACCTGCTGTTCTAAAGTTGCAGCTTAAAACCAGTCTAACCTAGGCTCAGTTCTACTGAAACAAAATTATAGCTCCGATGAACAGCAGAGTTATTTAAACCTGGCTATTTAGTTCGCATGAACTTATGCTTACACTTAAAATGGAAAGAAAACTGCAATTGAATGACCTACTGTCATCACTCTTAAAATAATGCTGCCTGGGGCGGTGCGCCCCCCTAGCCCGCCCCCCAGCCGCCCCCTACACTAGGCCACTGCTACTCACCGTGAACAGTTTAAACCACTGAAGTATTAAATTGGCTCCAATCTAGCCAACTTAGAAAAGTTGAAAACCCCCGAAATTTTAATTGAAACGTTTTATCAATATCTCATAAAACTCACCTATCACGATTAACCTCACTTTAAAATAAACAAAACCACGTTTCAATCCGTCCATCCTATTAGAAATTATGATGCCACAGATACACTCACCCAAACACAGGTCAAACTTATAACACCCCTCTTTTTGTGTCAGAGGTTAAAAACAAGAACATTAAGTACATACCCTGTTATTCATAAACCTATTTTAACTAAAATGCCGTTAAAGTTCGTTTGTCTTTTTTTGTCACATTGACATTTCCGTTAGTAAGAAGAAGACAAAACCTATTTTAGCTGATGGAGGCTTGAGTGACGTTTATAAATAAGGCCCATAGTGTTTGGTAAAATACACGCAGTGGAACATAGAGCCTCCTCCTTTTGTGAAGTCATTCTTGCGGATTTTACATAACAACAGGTTTCTAACACCTGGACATACCCTTAATGTACGTTCGACCCGAATAAAGACTTTACCACAACGGACGTTGAATCACAAATTAATAATAGCGTACCTCACACCGAACAGCGGCCACACTTGGTTGACAAGTTTTCTTTAAGCCGATAACACCTCTCTTTTTGCATCGGAGGTTAGATACAAAAAGATGGGTGTTATCGGCTTGACCTGTGTATGTGTGTATGGGTGTGTCAGTGGCATCATAGCTCCCAAACGGATGAATTGATTTAAATGTAGCTTTGAAAATGCTCATCCGTTTAGGAGCTATGATATACAGTAGGTCTAGCACAACTCACAGTGCGACTTTTATCTCGCGCGAGAACAACTGCTCGTCCTTTTCTGTCACTCAGAATGCAACGGGACGGGTGATACAATTTCGCGTGACAAACAAAGTCGCGGCCAGTCGTGCCAGCCCCACAGGTACTCCTATAATATACAGGTCAAACTTATAACATCTTTCTTTTTGTGTCGGGGGTTAAAAACATTCAATTTCGGTGTGACAGGAGTCCAAGTTAAGGGTCCACTCCGCATTAATTGGGCGCGATTTAAAATTAATTTGGCGGAAATTTAATTTTCCCGGTGGCATATCAAATTAGTTGACACGTCTAATTAAATAAAAAAAATTAAGCACCCCTAACTGTGAAGCCCAAAGGCACTTAGAGCTTTTGTGTTGTGACCTTTATCAATGAAAAGTTGAGATTGGTCATTAGGGGAAAACTTTTTGTACTCGCTAATTAAATTTATTATGGTTTATACTAATTGACTGGGAAGTTACTGTGGTTATTAATTGGGTTCGGCTTTTGAAAAGGATGCGAAGTATTCCCTTTTAAAAATAAGTGGGTACCTATAATCTAAGTTTAAGTAGTGGAAATTTATTAAAATTAAAAGACAAAAGAAAAGTATTTAAAACTATGTACATTTATAAAAGAGGAGGGCTGATACAATTTGATTGCGTGACCAGGATATTATTTTATACCCGTTAATTTTGATATCTGTATTCGTTGTCATATTAAGCGATTTATGATTAAATTGTAAAAATGCAAGGAAAACTGTTTCCCTTGTATTATCTCGGTTTGAAAGATAAATCTCTCGGTGTCTGACACTGCTTCAGTAGTTATTACCTCAAATCTTACTTAGTAGCAGCAACAGAGGTTAAATGCAAGGTGTCAATCATAAGTGTCAAGCGATGAGACGATTACCCTAATTTGTTGTTTGTCGATTGGACCAAAGTCCAAAAAACGTGAAAAAAGAACTGGTAAAAATGACGCATCATTTAAATTCTAATAAAATTGCACTCTGATATTGCAGTATCACATACATTAAGTTACAAACTCCCGCAAAGAAAAGGGGAGAAAAATCACAAGAAAATTTTTGAAAATTAGATTTCCGTTCCAAAATGGCGGGCGCCACATACCTCTCGTGTTGTAATAAAATTAATGAGGGTGTCGCTTGGAAGCTGAGCCTAATGCCATCAGAGGAAATGTAATTATTATAGAAACGAAGTTTATTTACATGGCGTGTCGCGTAACCGAATTCCAAGTAGCTGCTTCATGCGAAGAAAAAAAAAATAGAGAAGCAGGAAGAGTTGTACATTTTTACTGCTGACTGTATGAGTAATTGAGAGGGTATTTGAATAGACGATGTTACACGGTTATTAACCCCAACGCAAAAAGAGGGGCGCTATAAATTTGACCCCTATATATATGGCTAAAAGAAAGCTTAGCATCAAATTGTTTATAAAAATAATGTAACTCTGTTTTTATTTTCAGGTCTCGTCGGGGCCAGAGGAATGGAAAATAAATGTAAGTTTCAAAATTTTGTAAGCATATTGTTGCATAGGAAAACATTTTTGTTTTGATGTAAAGACATGAAATTAGTGTGCATTATTTCGCTGTATCTTGTACAGAAAACATGTGGGAGTGACAGTGTTGCCATCACTTAAAACCAAAACCCACCACACTTTAGTGTTGCCATAATTCATTACGCAATTAACCTACCTAAGTCTACCTGGAGGATATCCAAGCCACCTCAATTACAAAATCTCCCAAATTTGCAAACTTACCCTTTGTGACGCTGTCCCTGTCTCGTTAATAACTCATAATGCGCGAGTGACAAGGACGCATGATTAATTTTGTACGCTGAGTTTCATTAGCTGCCGTTGAATTTTTAATGACGAGAAGCTTGGTTGGGTCGCAGTAGGAAAATTATTAGTCTTAGGGCAGAATTTTCAATTTCTACTTATATAATTATCATCTTGTAATGGTTGTATGTTTGTTTAGGTCAAATGTTTCAAGCTCAATTTGACCCACTTTCAGTCGGATCGATATCAATTTTTTCATGGGTATGTAAATCAGATGATACTATAAGTAGATACAGTCAGCAAAAAAATCATTAAAATATTTTTTCAATAAAACTTGTTTGTTGTTTGTATACAATCTGATGTTTGAATTTCTGTATGTGTATAAACGTGTGCCCATTTAGTATAAAATAAATATGTCATTCTGAGAGCAGGCCTGTGCCCAGATAGGCTGATAATGATGATGATGATGAAATATATTAACATGTTAAAATCATTTAAGCGATGAGACCGCCTACTGTCTACCATACCTGTTTTTCTGTAATCTCCTTGTACTGTTTTGTGGTTTTCAATAAAGAATATTTGTATTGTATTGTATCGTATCATTAATGCAACTTAGCGTACTGTATGCTGTTTCTATTGTTGTCGAAAAGCCGTAGGGATCTCTTTAGATCAGTGGTATGTCCCACGATGTAGATATATACACATTGTCCCATACCATGGAGTTATGTTTATGCATATGCATTATAAACACAGAGCGGATTTGAAGTACCTATTACTACATTTCATCACAGGCATTTTATCTTAGCTCTCTAGGTTGGCAACGCATCTGCACACCCCCGGGATTATGGGTGTCTGTGGGCTGTGGTGATGATTTACCAACAGGCAACCCACTTGCTCGTTTGCCTTCCTTTTCGTATAAAAAAAACACATTCGTCAGCCATCGACACATGTATCTTAAATTGGATCATGTAAAAAAAAAGATGTCTCTCTCAAAAATACTTGCGTTTTAATTCGTAATCTCCCGAAATAGGTACTCAATCAACCGTCAGAAATAAATCTTAAGTATAAGACATCTCGCCGGTCTAATCCACTTGAAGGGGCCATTCACAAAGCGGGGGCAATTTCATTTAGAACATTTTAAACCTACGATTTGCCGAAAGGCCTTACAATTCCTCCCAATTGGTGATATTTCGAGATTGAAATGAATCGGAAGTAGATTGAATTTTTTGGTGATACTCCATCCTTAACTTTAGGAGACGTTCTGTTGATTAATGACGGATTGGAAGTGGTGACTGCATCAGCTCAAGGCTAGCACAGTATAAGGAAATAATTTACCCTATGTCACTTCCACAACTGTGACGAATCAAATGACACCTCATACGTTGAAATCCGTCAAACGGTTTAGGCTGTAAAGCATGCCAAAGAATTAGACATACATACATACTTACGCTCGAAAAACATAACCCTCCTTGGGAAGTCGGGTAAAAATAGGATGGGCAATTAACTGCGCTCTTGTGTAATTCAAATTCAAATTCAAAATTCAAATTCAAATTCAAAATTTTATTCAGCAAATAGGCAGTTGAATGCTCTTTTACACGTCATTTTTTTTGAGTCTACCAGCGCTTTCGGAAAGACCATGATTGCCAAGAAGAATGCGCCGCAAGAAACTTGGCACAAAGTCATTTTTTCTAAAAACAAGTTACATTAGCTCTTACAATACGCAACCACAGACAAACTACACAAAGAAACCTCACTCTGTCATTAAAAGATTAAGAGAGAAAAAAAAATACCGCATTTTAGAAACAAGTGTAAAAAGTAATTATTAAAACAGCAAAACCAGAACACTTTACTTTACTGACACGTTTTAATTGAGCAGGAGATGTATAGGGTCTCCAGGTCAAATATCTGTGAAAATTTAAATTACAAAGGGATGTATAGGGTCCCAGAATTAATACTATAATATAATACTTAATCTAAATGGCTGTATAATGTATTGGCAAACTTAAAATATTTGTCCGTCTTGTAAGTTTCTTACAGCTCTTGGATATTGTCCATTCACTGACTTTATATATGTTAAAGAGATTTAGTTCAAAATGCAACGTCTAGATGGTAGTACAATGATCGTTAAGTTTGACGTTTTGCTCAGAAAGTTAACTAGACAACAGCGCCATCTATTGTGTATAATTCATATTAGATATACATATAACTCATTATGTTTAAGCTGCACTTTAATAGTAGTTTATGCAAGTGCTACATAATGAGTGTTTTAAGGCCTAATTATGTGGAGTTGCATTCATTACTTTATCTACACACATATTATAAGTACTCTAAGATGGGTTCAGAAGCCGAAGGCATATATCATAACCATACCTGTCACGAATTTGACTGTTTTTTTTTTTATCATAGACAAACATGCCGAGCTGAGGTTTCGTAAACTGTTTTTTTTTTGTAAAAAAAAAACAATATCACATTATTAATTATACATGTCGGACTGAACTCGACTTATATACGTGAGTGATCCATTTTATTTCACTATGATTGTAAATTACGTTGATCTTTAAATTCAAAAAGTTGAATTCGATATCGAAAAGTCGAATCGAATCGAATCGTCATCGAATTCGATGTCGTAATGACTATTACTTTACTGCAGGACCTGCTGGTGGAGGTGGTTGGCGGGGGAGGTGACGATGTACTGCATTGCTGGTCATTTTCTACGGTTTCTGAACGCATTTTAGAGGACTTATGATATTTGTGTAGATAAAGGAATTTTATGACATCACTTACCATAATTAGGTCAAGTGACTATTGCAATTACACGTATCTCATTGTATCCATTAGTACCACTTTTACAATTATCGTGTGTTTATTTTAAAAGCTTCTTAACATAAAACTGTCCCTGAAAACAGTACTCAAAGAGAAAGTAACAAAAACGTTCATAACTACATCATTATTTTAGAAACCAATTTTCGAACGGACTCATTCCAAATTAATACTTATTAATGTGACACATAATGTCTAAATACAATAAGGCGTTGAAAGGGATATAAGCCCTACTGACAGCAGGTCTGGTCTTTATTGTTGTATGACTCATTACGTTGGCTTAGTGTCATTGACATTATAAATATTACAATAGTCGACACATGTAGTTAGAAAGCGACCATGATTGCCAAGAAGAATGCGCCGCAAGAAACTTGGCACAAAGTCATTTTTTCTAAAAAGAAGTTACATTAGCTCTTACAATACGTAACCACAGACAAATTACACAAAGAAACCTCACTCTGTCATTAAAAGATTAAGAGAGAAAAGAAAATACCGTATTTAAGAAACAAGTGTAAAAAGTAATTATTTGAAGAGCAAAACCAGAACACTTTACTTTACTGGCACGTTTTAATTGAGCAGGAGATGTATAGGGTCTCCAGGTCAAATATCTGTGAAAAATTAAATTACAAAGGGATGTATAGGGTCCCAGAATTAATACTATAATATAATACTTAATCTAAATGGCTTAGAGATGTATAGTCTCTAGGGTCAATTTAAACTAAATTTAAAATCAGCAGAGGTGTAAAACGCCTCCACGGTCAAATAATAAGTATAATAATACATATACATAAACTGGAGATGTATATGGTCTCCAAATGTCAAATAACAAAAATTTATGAAATATACATTTCATGTTATCATGTCAAATAAATAAAACATTATTTATGTCAATTGTATTACAATTAGTACGCGGCAACAGAGCCGGACACCATACACGAATATCTTCGGGACGCAGGCAAGTCACATTGATGTCCTAATTATCTTCTGTTTTCAGCCTTGGCCAGGTGGTGCCATCACATAACGCACGCTTAGAATTAAGGTGACTCAATTCTACATACATGATAAATCTAAATTAAACTTTGTAGGTTTAGATTTTAAATTCAATTTTGAAATATGTCATATTAAGAATTGAGTCACTTTAGTTCTAAGCGTGAGATTCATCCACTTTGTAGTATGCTTTTTTCAAGAGAGCGGTCTTTATGTATCTTTTAAATGAATTGTGAGGCAATTCCCATGCATCTACAGGCACTTTATTGTAGAACCTCACGCAATTTCCCAAAAAAGACTTACTGACTTTTTGTAGACGAAATTTAGGGACGGCAAGTTTATGCTTATTCCGAGTGTTGAAACCAAGCACATCCGACACTTTCTTGAAAGATTTGATGTTCTTGTGTGTATACAATATTACATCATATATATACTGAGAAGTTACTGTAAGGATGTCGATTTCTTTAAAGCGTTCTCTAAGTGAATCTCGGGAGCCAAGGTTGTAAATAGACCGGACCGCCCTCTTCTGCAGGATAAAGATTGTCTCTATGTCGGCCGCCTTGCCCCAAATTAGGATGCCATAAGACATAATGCTGTGAAAATAACTGAAGTAAACTAACCGCGCAGTTTCTACATTGGTGAATTGCCGGATTCTTCGTACAGCATACGCGGCAGAGCTCAATCTACCAGCAAAACCAGATAGGTGTGGGCTCCATTGCAAATTGCGATCTAAGGTAAGCCAGTTTTTGCCAGTAATCGGATACATTACTCCCCACGTCGTAACATAAGAGTTCAAGCACGCTTAGCGAGAGAGTAAGACGGTGGTAGCGATACGGACGGGGCTTCTTTACGCCCAGTGTAAAATACCTTTCTCTCAAACGCGTCTGGTTCTTGCTGAGGTGGTCAAGAGCATGCCCTGGAAAAGACTCTTGACGACAAAAGACATTTAAAAGCAGCGGTCATTAGAGGTTAGAGTGTTCGCGGAGGCCAGAGAAATGGCGAGAATTACTTTCTTATACAGTGTGGCGGGTGGTAGGACCAACCGGATCGCTACCACCAACTTACTCGCTAATCCAGCCGCTAAGCAGCAGTGCTTGCACTGTGGTGTTCTGGTGTGGAGAGTAAGACGGCCGGTGTAATTACGGGCACAAGAGGCATTTCATCTTAGCTCTCTAGGTTGGCAACGCATCTGCAAACCCTCCGGGGTTGCGGGTGTCTATGGGCAGTAGTGATCCCTTACCAAGGTGACCGATTTGCTCGTTTATAAAAAATAGTGTGTAAATGGAACACGAGCGTTTAGTTAAATCACACATTCATAAGACAGTAATCTCTGTTTTATCCTCCACGCCGAAACGCAATATCTTGAACTATAGTTCCCACGCGGCCCCAGTGTGGATGGGGAACTTCACACACATCATTGAATTGCTTCGCAGGAATGTGCAGCTCATGATAAATTACAAATACAATTTCGCACCTAAATTTCGAAAAACTCAGAGGTGCGAGCCGGGGTTTGAACCCACGACCAGAGGGTCGTCAACAATCCTTTATTCATTTAAGCAGAGGCTTGAAAGGTCATAGGTCAAACCACTGGGCTATCACAGCTTTTTAAATGTGCATCTAAAAATACTATGTACTAGTGGCTCCACAGCCTCCGCCCTGGAGTTTGCTTTAATCCTGAAAAAACTTTTTTGCTTTAAAATTACAGCTAGACTCGTATTTTATTCAAATCCATTATTTAGCTACCTTCTAAAAATAGTATCGTTCAGGAATAAAATAAGAGAATTTGCAAATTATTTTTTTAGAGTATTCGTGGAGCGAAGTTTTTAAAGAAGTTTGAATTCAATGATGGAGGTTTGATACGTTGATAAAATGGATGGGAAATAGCAACATAAATAATAGTATATATACAACAAACAGTACACTGGGCAAAAAAGCTTGTATTTAAACACTACCCGGTGCGGTAGGTCCAGGCAAGAATTCCTTATCTCCCGGAAACTGAATTAACATACACAAATCTTGGGACAGGTTGTGCAAACTTAGCTTTGCGGTTGGAGAAATGTGGAAAAAATGTAAGATTTATTTAATTAAACATGCATAGGTTATCTATTAAAATGTAACCGTTGTAATCAAAGACATCAAGTGGCCTAAACTTTGCTGTAAAGTTTTTTAAGGTATAATCAATGTCACCTTTTAAATTTCTAAAACATGAGTTAGTTATGAACTAAATATACAATCAATTTGCTCACCCGCTTCCTCATTGTGAACAAAATAATATTTTTAGTTCTAAGATAACATAGGAAGGTAACGCCTTATTCAATTTATTACCTATTTCTAAGTTAGTTTCTTATTTTCACTAGGTTATTTTTAAGTTTTAAGTTAATACAAAAACCTGAAGGAATTATAGAAATGATCAATAGTTTCATTAAAAACACTCCCAGATCAGTTGAAACTGATTGAAAACGTATCCTACCAACCGCAAATACAACTTGGTAGCTTCACCGGAACACACAAACCTAACTCTACGGGTGGCCAAACCCGGAACTAACACCATCTCTTAATAAAAACACAGAACCTGTTAACAGTGGCGCCGCGCTTGGCTGCAAACAAAAGTTTGTACGAAACATAAACATAACTCTGAGATTAGAATTAGTCAGGTGTGTCATAATATTTGTTTTTGTATGTTTGTTTGTTTGCACTCTGAGTTCCACGGGTTTTGACATGTCCTTAACTTGTGACAATAATCTGAGATGAGGAAATCCATTCTTGGGTTTAGTGAAGAAAGTGTGACCAAGGGTTCCGTGTAGGTACAAAGTTAAAACATTTTATTTTAAAACTCACAAAAAAACACGAAAAATGTAGACAATATGATTTTACTAGGTAACTTTCAGGAAGAAAGAAGGAAGTGATGGACCGGAACGTAGCAGTGTAGGCACTGCTGCTAAGCGGCAGGATTAGAGAGCAAGAAGGTGGTAGTGATCCAGATGGACCGTGCACAAGGTCCTACCACTCGCATGCTTGTTAAAATTACTCGTGTTGAATAAAAGACATACGAACAAGAAAGACCATAGTAGTACAAGCTTTGCCTGGATTGGGTCTAGGTCAATTAGTTGTCCCATGATTTTTTTTTATACGACGAGGAAGGCAAACGAGCAAGTGGGTCACCTGATGGTAAATGATCAGCACTGCCCATAGACGTTTGACGGACGGAGGGTTTGGTAGATGCTTTGCCAACCTAGAGAGCTAAAATGAAATGCCTCTTGTGCCCGTAATTACACCGGCTGTCTTACTCTCCACACCGGAACATAACAGTGCAAGCACTGCTGCTTAGCGGCAGGATTAGCGAGTAAGATGGTGATAGCGATCAGGACGGACCTTGCGCAAGGTCCTACCACCCGCAAATTGACTGACATTTATTTATTTATTTATTTTATGTATTTCACACCGGCTTTGTTAAAAACTACCCTCAGAAATCAAGAGAGAGGGTTAGAACAAATCCTAAAAAACTGGGAAAAGGTCTGTGACAAACTTAGAATACAGAACAAACCAGAAGCCGCGCTCAATCATAACCGCCCGCCGCGCACTGCGTCCATTTTTAGGGTTCCGTACCTCTAAAGGAAAAAAACGGAGCCCTTATAGGATCACTTTGTTGTCCGTCCGTCCGTCTGTCTGTCTGTCTGTCTGTCTGTCAAGACCCTTTTTCTCTGGAACGTCCACACGTCCACATTTCAAGCCTCCAGCTTGCAGCTGTGAAAAAATCAACCTTCTAAGTCAACGCAATCAAAAGATACAGTCATTAAAAAGGCTATTTCCATACAAATTGCCGAAATCCAAAAACCTAAAGGGTACTTCCAGTTGTCCTAGAAACTTGAAATTTGGCACGAAGGTAGCTCTTATAGCACAACCACTCAGAAAAGTCTCAAAATCTTAATTTTTTATGTCTGTCTGTAGCTTTCGCAGACCAATGTAAGTTGACCCCACACTGCGTACATTTTGCTTAGGAGCAGGGCTCTGCTAACACTGGACTTCTTAAAACACTGGCGTTAAAATCTTTCTACGAAACCCTCGTGCGCGAGTCCGTTTCGCACTTGGCCGGTTTTATTATTAACCCAATGGTATTTTTGCATGTAAGGACGACACGAGAAGGGTTCTGGGTTGTTCTTTATTCTGAGATAACAAAGCTGGTCAAATTGTATTTATACGAATGAACGGGGATTTATAAAGGCGTGCATATATAAAACTACTGTGGACTATGAATGCTATGAATAAATATGAATTTCTATTACCTTATTGTCAGAAACTGTTGTATGTTATCATCATTGGCCTGTTTTCATCTATTCTGGGATACATTCCTTTGTAATTTTGAAATAATATTTACGGGTATAGTATAGTATATAGTTATGTGACCTGAAATACATAATTATAGCATTTAACCTGAAGACCCCATACATAATTAACTTGGTCAATCAAATCGTGCCAGTAGGGTAAAGTGTTCTGTTTTGCCTTACTGTTAAAGGTTAGTTATTAAAGTAAATAATTAGAAAAGTTGAAAACCCCCGAAATTGTCATATTTCAAAGTTCAATATTTCAAAATCGGGTCAACCGATTTTAATGAATTTTAGCTAAGAACCATCTCGAATAAACGAGCTTTCGAAAAAAAGAACCGCATCAAAATCGGTTCATCCGTTTGAGAGCTATGATGCCACAGACAGATACACAGATACACAGGGCAAACTTGTAACACCTCTCTTTTTCGTCGGGGGTTAATAAACTTACAATTTTTATTCTGTATTTTTTTGTACAATTATATGTTTACTTGCCTAAGCTATATATGTCTCATGAGCTTTTTGGTAAAGAAAAACATCCAGAGGAAACCTGCAAAACTCCTGCAAATCAAATCAATATTCCGAGTGGAGTGGTGGAGTGGCATGGTTCAAAACCCATGCCCAAACCCTCTCATGCTGAAAAGACGCCTGAGCCCAGCAGTGGGACGTAAAGCGTGGGATGGTGGTGATGGATTCTTAGTGACAATGTAGTCCAAGCAAAGAATAGACCATGAAACAAAATAAATCAAACAAGACCGAGGCGATAAGGTGTCACATACACACAAACACACACCCATCGACCAAGCCTCGTTAGTAATCGCCCCAGATAGATAACACTGAGTGTTTTGATTCCTTTATTTTTATTATAATGTATAGCCTATCAGAGAAAGGGTCGTTTTGTAAAGACAAGGCTGTTCTTTATTTGGGATTCCAATAGAAAACCACTTTAAAATGAGCCTGTGTAGAACCTTTTGTTAATGAATATATTTATGGCTTTCGTAACTGGTAGAGCTGTTGCTTGCTGTGAAAAGGTTCTACGGTAGGAAGTGATTGAAATTGTGTTCGATAAACATGTTAGGTAGCTAAAATAGATACATTTTGTCCACTATAGTGCCACGTTGCTATGAAGTCAATCCTGACACATTGCACAGCTATGAAATATTATTTGACTAGCTGTTGCCCGCGACTTCGTCCGCGTAGATTTCGGTTATCGCTATCCCGCGGGAACTAGGTATACAATTTTCCCGAACAAAAAGTAGCCTATGTTATTCCTCAATATTCAAACTATCTTCTTACCAAATTTCATGTAGATTGGTGCAGCGGTTTTTCCGTGAAGAGGTAACAAACAGACAGACAGAGAGACAGAAAGATAGAGAGACAGAGAGACAGAGTTACTTTCGCATTTATAATATTATAGATAGGAAGTTAGGATTAGGATTATTGACAATGTTAACCGTATAAGAAAATGGTTGGTGCGTGTGGCAAAGAAGCAAGTTAAGCATTTTTCTTCTGTGGTTAACATTGTCGATAATTGTTTTTTTTTAGCAGTGGGGTAGTATATTATGATTATGACGTGTGCAGTACCAGGGATGTGGTCGACTCCCTACCAGACAGACCAAAGTCAAAATGTTATTGTGTCCATGTTTGTATCAACATCGTAGGTTTTGTGCGTTGGACTCTGTGAGGTGCGTTACTTTTGACACAGAGCTGGGGTAATGTCATCATCATTTTGTCTAGCACAACTCACAGTGCGACTTCTATCTCGGGCGAGAACAACGGCCCGTCCTTTTCTGTCACTAAGAAATCAGAATGCAACGGGACGGGTAATATAATCTCACGCGACAAACAAAGTCGCGGCCAGTCGTATTAGCCCTACATGTCAGCTGCACACGTAGCACGGCGCGCCATATTGTCGCTTGTCGCGCAGTGCGTCTCTTTCATAGTGACGGAATCAGTGAAGGACGCACTGAGCGACAAGCAACAAAATGTATTGTATCGAAAATTTTACACTACGACGTTGAAGCAGCCGCGAACGCAATGTCACCTTAAAGAAAGAACACACGGAGCGGAGTGGAGAGAAGCCCAAAAAATATATCAGACAAATTTTTAACTTCGGCCCTCGAATCTCGAATACTTAACACCTAACAAAATTCTGTAATAACTTTTTCGTAGCCCGGGAGCTTGCAAATGAAGCGAACAAAAGAGCATAGATTAATGCTAAAACATATTTCATTGTTTGAAACACAATAGATGTAACAAGATATAATAGGTTCAATTATGGATGCTCGGTATTTCATTAAGTCTCTGTGACCTCGCTGGAGGGTCTGGACTGGGAGATAGGAGCACGAATTAGGTAGTCACTCTGTAATTGAAAATTTAATCAGTCCAAAAATATTTCATGTCAAATTGGCTGCCAGGCCTCACTAATTCGTAATCTTATTAAAGTTATGAGATTCCTAGGAGCTAAGCCCTTGATCGTTTTGGTAATTAACGCGCAAGCTATTCTTGAAGAACATACAACCATTTCCAATATCCAATCTAGGTTATCTTGTTTTGACGTACTGACGAATTTCATTCTTGCCAATGTTGGTCTCAATGAAGAGCCGTTTAGAGAGTTTTTACAGAATTAATAAGTAAGTAGTCCATTTAGACTTATATTATAGGTTTATTGACCTTAAGTTTTATATTATAGCTATGTTTCGGAATTCCGGGAATCGGTAGTTATTGTTGGTGAACAATTATACCTTTCCAGTTAAAATTCAAGATGCATTCAAAAATTACTTTGTAATCAAAATATCCCTTAGCAAGTAAATTAAATATTTCGCTTTCGGTGTATTGCAGCCACCTGTATTATTTTCTTAGGTACCTTTTTATGGATCTAACGTTTACAAGTTTATAACAAAAATATTTCGACGAATTGAGAACCTCCTCCTCTTTTTGAAGTTGACCCAATTTTAAGTGATATCCATTATTAAAATTAAACCTCTAAATTCCGGTAACAGCACTATTCTACCAAAGATCACTGGGCATTTCATCAGGAGATAAGTGCCAAAAATTCGACTAGATTAAACAGGTGCCAACTCCCGGTCAAAGCATAAGATCTCATGATTTACGTGGTTTGGAAATGAACCCATTGTTGCGGTCTCGGTGAGAGGAACACTCACGGACTTAAGCGTCATGAGCTGACAGATTTTTTTATACGATGAGGAAGACAAACGAGCAAGTGGGTCACCTGGTAAGTGATCACCACTGCCCATAGACCCCCAAACCCGGAGGGCTTGCAGATGCGTAGCCAACCTGGAGAGCTAAGATGAAATGCCTCTTGTGCCCTCACTTGCGGCCGTTATTACACCGGCTGTCATACTCTCCACACTGGAACACAACAGTGCAAGCACTGCTGCTTAGCGGCAGGATTAGCGAGTAAGATGATGATAGCAATCACCTCGCAAAAGGTCCAAGGTACCACCCGCAAGATTGATAGTGATTGGTAGAGATTGAAGATTCATAGTAAACGAACGGATATAATCAGAGCTCGGACAGGTCATAGCAAAATAATTTCAACACGGTAATAGAACAAGATTAATAGAGTCGCATTATGTACGGTATTATTTAATTATATTTTTCAATTTCATTTTAATACAGTTCGGGGTAGTTCTCAATCCACTTATTAATCGTTTTTAGTTTCACCATATTTGAAATATTTAGAAATAAACAATAAGTAAATAATTTTACTAATTTAAATTGTCATCACAAAACTGTTTCAAGAATGCCACTTTGACAAAACCATGACAGACATGCAACTAAATAAGGTTTAATGTTAAATTACGATAATATCCTCTTTAAATAATTATAGTATTAAGTATCGACTCTATTGAGTATTGTTCTATTTCTTTATCTGTTTTTGCTATGACCTGTCCGAGCTCTGGATATAATACATATAACACAATTTTATTATTAAAATAAGTTTTCTGTTACTTTTAACATGAAACTACCGTGAGACTCAATCATAGTGAAATAAAAAGGATCACTCACGTATATAAGTCGAGTTTAGCCCGACATGTTTAGGACTAATGCGTGCGCGCGCGTAGGAAGAACTACGGATTAGTCCGAAACATGTCGGGCTAAACTCGACTTAATACGTGAGTGTTAAAAAAAACTGTTTTACTCCAAGCTTTTTTTGGACTGTACTATTCTTTCTGTTGTCATGCAACTTACATGTCCATACCAAATTTCAAGCCAATCTGATTGATAAAAGTGGGTCAAATTTAACTTGCAACATTTGGCCCACGCATGCAAACCCAAACAATGCTAATTCAATCAAAGCTTGTAAGAACAGGACATGACAATGAATATTTCCGTTTTTTTAACTTTTATAAGCTAATGGCCGATGGGGTAAGAAGGTTCTCGAATGGCGTCCTCGGACCGGGAGACGAGCTGTCGGTAGGCCTCCAACAAGATGGAGCGACGACCTGGTAAAGATCGCGGGACCGCGGTGGATGCGGACAGCACAAGACCGGTCTGAGTGGAGAGCCGCGGGGGAGGCCGCCGGCCAGCAGTGGGCGTCTTTCGGCTGACATGATGATGATGATATTTTTCTTTATAAACTTTTGTAATTATGGACTCACTCTTTGTCAGTCCCTTAATTAACTACCCCTCTCTACCACTCAAAGGTTCCAGTCGGTAGAGATCCCTTAAAATATAAATGTATAAAAAAAAAAGGTAAGTTTATACTTGTACCTAGTTGTTAGTAACTTGTCTTTCTTTCTTCATTTTCTGTACAAAAAGTGTTTACTTCCTTTTATAAGCATTTTATTAACTTTAGTAAGCTTTTTACAATACAATACAATACAATACAAATATTCTTTATTGAAAACCACAAAATAGTACAAAGAGATTACAGAAAACAGGTATGGTAGACAATAGGCGGTCTTATCGCTTAAAAGCGATCTCTTACAGACAACCAAAATACAGAAACCAAGATGAAGAAGCTAAATTAGGTTTTTATTAACTTTTACAAGCTTTTTATTAAATTTTACAAGTTTTTCATTAACTTCGAATGTTCGTTTGTTGTTATTGACCGGTTTGACTTGAAATTACATAACACTACAGTTAACCGAAAGTACAGACAGCAAAAAAGTTTGTATTAATACATTTTTACAAAAAACTCACTTGAAGTAACCACATTTGTAATTTATCATGAGCATTTCGGTGAAGGAAAACTTCGTGAGGAAACCTGCACACTCCTGCGAAGCAATTCAATGGTGTGTGTGAAGTTCAAAATCCGCACAGGGCCCGCGTGGGACGTAAATAGGCTGATGATGATGATGATGATGATGATGAAGTAACCGCCGAGAATACTCTCCAAATTCCTGTGCCAAGTAAAATCTTAACCCTAAATTGACTCAGCCGACACCGGATTACGGTAAGGGTTAAAATATTTGTTCACATCGTAGATAACGCGTGAGTCGGGTACACCTGTCACGGGAGGGTTAGAAAAGAGATTGTGAGACGGGATTAAAAAAAATTGGTTACAGTTTTAACTGGCGGAGTAGATTTTTTATGTGTGTAACGAAATGAGGAAAAGTCAAGAGATAGAACGCGATGAACGCTGACTTAGATTAGAGAGATGGTAGCAGTATTGGAAGAAAGAAAGAGTGTAGGGGCGTTATTCATAAACGTCACTCAAGCCTCCATTAGCTAAAATAGATTTTGTCTTCTTCTTACTAACGGAAATGTCAATATGACAAAAAGGGACAAACGAACTTTAAGGGCATTTTGGTTAAAATAGGTTTATGAATAATAGGGTACCTCGCTAGCTGAAAATAAGAGCTGAGTACTTCCGTTATACGCATTTCAGTTCCCGACCACTTTCCGCGTGCGACGTCGGGTTTTAAAAGCAAAATATTGATATAAAACTACACGTATGTAAGTTTCGGACAAATTCGTAGTCCTTCCTCAACGGCAGCGAGACGCACAACCAGAGCAGAGGGTCGAGCACGACTTTTCGAATCCTGCGTCACGTAAAATCGAATAGTAAACGTTGTCGAGTTTGTAGGACGTTTGGAACAGCGTCCGCCCGTGTGCGTATTTTGAACTAAAATTTAGTATGAGGTTTCTCGATCTCGATACGATAACCGTAACGTTACGCAGCATCCGTAAAGTCGTGCTCGACCCTCGGAGCCGCGGCGCGTAGTGTCGTATGACGACCTAACCAGCCATGGTGGCATATCCACTACTTATCGGAGATCCTGTGTGTAGATCCCACGAAAATGCTGCAAAAGTAATTTTAAATAAGCATCGGCAACACTGAAGCTTAACGAAGCGTTAAGCAGTGAGGTGATTTAATATACGTCACGTTTTATTCACAGAGGGTCGAGCACGACTTGTCGAATCCTG
Source organism: Clepsis dumicolana (assembly GCA_963691665.1). Classification (NCBI taxonomy): domain Eukaryota; kingdom Metazoa; phylum Arthropoda; class Insecta; order Lepidoptera; family Tortricidae; genus Clepsis; species Clepsis dumicolana. Next base: position 1,416,175 of record OY829527.1, read on the forward strand.
CGTAACGTTACGGTTATCGTAGCGTGATCGAGAAACCTAGGCGCATAGTAAATTTTAGTTCCAAATACGCTTACGGGCTGGCGCTGTTCCAGACGTCATACAAACTCGACAACGTTTACTATTCGATTTTACGTGACGCAGGATTCGAAAAGTCGTGCTCGACCCTCAGCGCTCGCAAACGTCAGAACGACAGCATATATATTTTTACCGGTGTGGCTGGCTGGTCCCTAACATGCTATAATTAAGTTTTAGGCCAGGAAACGAAGCAAGGGACCCCAACTGTAAATCCTCAGGCGAAGAAAACTTTATAGTATGATAGAGTATCATGGTTTAAAGGTATGTTATAAAAATACAAAAAAAAAATACCGCAAATTAGGTATTTTGGCCAAAATTCCTATTTCGTTGATAACTTTGTTCGGAAAAAATGCTCAGATAATTTTTTTTTCACTACAAACATTCACTACAAATACGAAAACTGTATGTGAAATATCCAAAAATCTCCTGACAAAACCACTTTTTTCTTCAAAAATGTTTTTTTTTTATCATAACTTGCACCGCAAAATTGCTGTCACTTTTTTTCAATGCAATACGAATTTATTTCCGTTTTATACTTATGACATAAAACCCCAAAATATTTACCATTAAACTATATTTTTTTCAAAAAATACCTTTTCAGTCGCTGTGGAAAATGGCTCCGTCCGTTTTATTTACTGATAGAACTATATTAATTTATTTCCTTTCAACTACAAAAATATCCAAAAAAAATATCAAGTGCATCAGTGGCGTGGCGTGGAAATTTTTGTAGGTAAAGCCGGAGCAAAAAAAAAAAAGGCAGGTATTGTACTAGTTTGAAAGTTATTATCTTTAAAAAGTGACAGTTTTTATAAATTTACACCTAACAATGAAAATGATTCATTTAGTAAAATAATTTTGAACTGAGGAATTACTCAGTCCAATATATCAGGCTATTTGTACTTTTAGGTATAAATACCTATCTTCGGCATGTTTTTTTTTTTTGATATTTTTATTCTAGCTTTATCTCACGTTATATTACATCCCTGCAAAGTTTCATCGACTGAGGATTTTATGCGGGGGTCTTCATACAACGAACCGCCAGATCACTCGGCCTATTTGAGCTGTGTATCTGTCTGTAACGTCATAGCTCCCAAACGAATGTACCGATTTCGATGCTGTTTTTTTTTAATCAAAAGCTAGTTTAATCGAGATGGTTCTTAGCTCAGTTTCAATAAAATCGGTTCACCCGTTTTTGGAATATTGGACTTTGAAATGGCAATGTCGCGGGTTTTTCAACTTTTCTAAGTTGGTTAGGTTATAATTTATAATCCCTCTGTATACGCATACGGGATGTCCAAAAGGATTTAACTGACGGCACGTCCAAATATTCATCTTATAAACAAAGCTTAAAAACATCCGACGTAATAACAACCCAAATATTGTGAACATATAAATAACAACCCAAACATATTATATTCACATCAACAGCAATATCCAATAATACCAAACTCTGTAAGTGTCATTTTTAACATTCCCCGCGAACATTTCCGACATATCTTTGCCGATAAAAAAATAATGTCCAACATTAAGGAGAGGACTTAATTTAAATATTTCTATGCGGCTACCCCTCTCTTTTCAACCGAGGGTGGGTCCTTATTCTTTATTCGCTATCTCTTTCCAAGGACCGCGATAAGTCACAAGGCGTCGCCGAGAAAATGCCTTTTTAAGTGAACTTGGACAACGTTACGGCGTTTTTTTAATGTAAGTCTTTTAAGGGTTCCGTGATCAAAAGGCCGTATTGCTAGTGCTTTGCTGTTTGTCCGTCCGTCTGTAACTGTTGAACCAGTTAGGTGACACTAGGTATTTTACTTTTTTTCTTGGTATTTTGTTTGTATGTCTGTTAGTACATTGCCTCGCTCTGCCGCTTAAATGGATTTTAACACTATGAGGTGTCATTAGTCATTAGACTTGTCGTAGTTTCCCAGCTGTAAACTCAAAACAATCACTTTGTATGAAGTTTGTATTAAATTACCTCACAAAATTAATAAGTATGACCGCTTTGAATTTTGAATTTCGAATTTCGAATTTAGAGTTTAGAATTTAGAATTTAGAATTTAAAATTTAGAATTTAGAATTTAGAATTTAGAATTTAGAATTTAGAATTTAGAATTTAGAATTTAGAATTTAGAATTTAGAATTTAGAATTTAGAATTTAGAATTTAGAATTTAGAATTTAGAATTTTAATTTTGAATTTGAATTTTGAATGCGGTATTTTTGTATTTGAAAGTATTTTGTATTCTTAGACATGTTTTATTAAAATAGGTTCAGCCGTTTTTGAGATATTACTGTTTGAAATGAAAGTGTCGCAGGGTTTTGTCATTGTTCGATCTACGGCAACGATACGGAACCCTTCGTTTTGCGGTTCGTTCTAATTTTTCCGGTTTTTAAAATGTCATTGTATATTATTGTAACTTCTTAGTAACTCCATTAGTTGGTGACTGGATGGTAACATAAAATTAATGTTGAGTGATTTTAATTACTGTTTTACGTTTTACGAGGGTTGTTGTCGGCGGATCAAAAATGCTGGACAAAGTAATGGACTATAAGCCATAAACTGGGGTTAGTGATACGATCAGTATTTATAATATTATTACGACCATGTCGAGTTGAGTTACTTTTATGGCCAAAAGATGTTTTGTGTCTTAAGACTTAAGTTTTTGCCGAGTTTGCAAAGCCACCGCGGCTTTTTAAATAACTTGACTTACCAACATCATGGACTTCGGGTTAGCGCTTGAAATCGTCCGAACCATAAAACCACTAATGGAGCGTCAGCCAGTCTTAGTTTGGTCGAACGACAGCGCTATGACGGATGGCTGTCATCGAAAAATTCCGTATTGTACTGGGACACATTTCTCGTGAATTTTGTACTAGACCCAAAGTCCATGGTGTTAGTAAGTTCATAATAGCACACGATAAAATATTACCAATACGTCCAAAATTAGGAATGTGTAATAAGTACTTACCAAAGGTCCAAACAACAGGTGACCAGAAGGCAGACAGCTATTTCGGTCAGCGCCTGAGCCTGGCTATCCAGCGCGGTAACGCTGCCTGCCTCGGCCCCGTTTCTCAAAGTCATTAGACCAATAATAAGTGTTTCACGCCGTAAATTACACAACAAAAAAAAAACAAAACACAAACATTATTAGTCTAAGTCAGAGGCCCTGGGAACCACGTCTACTAGAGATAATTTAGACTGTACATAATAATTTTACTTGTATATTTTCTTAGTTTTATCAAGGACCATGAAACCAAGAGGACTGCCAATGGCTACACAATGTCGCGTTCCTGTAAAATAATGAGCCTGCTGTAGCTAATTTCACTATAGAGAGGTCACGGTACCATTAATTTTGTATGACACTTAGACCTCTGGCTAACACAATAGCGCCGACAGTGAACTGAAAGAAAAAACTAATTTAGATGGCGCTAATAATGAATGGTACAGAGACCCCTCCGTAGTAAAACTAGCTACAGCAGGCTTATCATTTCAAAGGAACGCGACATCGTACAGACACTGGCAGTCCTCTTGGTTTTATGGTCCTTGGTTTTATGTAATTTATATTTAAGCGATTTTTGTAGTATGTACTTACCTAGTTTATTTTGGTTATCACCATCAACAACGAAAAAAACACAAACTTTTTCACGTAACCCTGTTACCGAAGTAATAACTCAAAACTATTCTGGAATACGAAAGTTTGACACAAAAAATGGTTTTATTGTGATACCGCACTTTAGCCAGGCGTCGTGTGCGGCGTTAGCGTATCTGATTTATCGACTTTTTTTGGTGATTAATATAAAATTGTGAGTTATCTCACTTTGCCCCTCCGCCTTAATTGGGAAGTTGTATTGACTAATGTATTTAAAAAAAGCTATATTTCTTTGAAGATTAAAGTTAATTTATAAGTTGATTTAAGTTTTGTTAATTGGGAATGATAGATAAACAAATTTGGTGCCTGGTGGCAAAACTGCATAAGTCACAATTCGAAAAATTTTTTTTTTATTATAAGTCTAGTAATTTCTAATAATTATGAAGGGTAGGGAAAGAACATGCTTGTCTAGTCACCTTAGCAACTTCTTGAGTTATCGCAATTTGAAAGTTTGGGGCGACGTTATTATCCAATTTTCGTATACCTTACATCAAAGTGATAAAAAAGACGAGTTACATATATATTTGTATCTGTAACTGAGTGGTAACTTATAGCTACTGATATTTAAAACTCCCTAAATAGTTGTAATGTTTTTTTACTTTTGTTTTGTATTGTGTATTTCTTATATTAAAATTTTATAGCGCATTGGCTTTGCTGTAATACTGTAAAATTGTTTTGATAATAAATAAATAAATAGCCTATTGAGTGATCTACATTTAAAAAAAATCTCGTTTTAAAAAAAAGTGACTCGATGTACTTTCTGTATACCCTTAATAAAGCGTGGTGGTGGCGATAGTTAGGTCTATGGTGATATGTGTTGAAGTATATGTACTACATACTTGCATATATGTCGCATAGACGTAGGTTTCACGTGTGGTCGCGGGCGAGCAAATAAATTGTTCTATTATTAAAACAAGCCGGCCACGTGCGAGTCAGACTCGCGCACCGAGGATTCCATACAAAGATTTTCCCGCTTTTCCGCAGTGTTTTAAGTTGTCCAGTGTTAGCAGAGCCCTGCTCCGAAGCAAAATGTACGCAGTGTGGTATTTGATATTAATTGCAGCATGCTACTGCCACGCGTTCCAGAGAAAAATGGTCTTGACAGACAGACAGACGGACGGACAACAAAGTGATCCTAATAAGGGTCTTGTTTTTCTTTTTGAGGTGCGGAACCCTAAAAACGTGACTACTTAAAATAGAGTAGGTTACAAAGTAAACTATAAACTTGGAAATGTCGTGTATAATGTCAGTACCAAAACATAGTGCGGTGTTTGACCGACTGTTATGAGTTAGGTTCTGTGTTATGCCATGGACTTATGCTTGCTGATAAACATTTGCTGGTGCCTATGCTTCAAATAGATGATTTTTATAAATGAGGTGAACTGTAACCTTGGTCAGTGAAAAAGTGAGAGAATTTAAAATGGTATTGTTAAATTATTTTATTATAAAATAAATAGAAAATATTTACAAAATCTTACCTATTATTAACTTAGTCCCGTTAGAATAAGACACAATTTTATTTTGGTGTATTATTTACGGTGAGCTAAAATTTTAAGTTAGTTGGTGGCATAAAGTGAATGTTCCAGTCTTAGACACCTACCCAGTGTTAGACACTTTAAGTTGAAAAGCACCAGTAATGGACACTTCATTCGTAATTTGATAGAGCAAGCGGTTGAAAACTGACTGTGTTAAATAAGTGACTATCCCTTATTTTCTATCAATTAAGACTTATTGTCGATTACTGGAACCTTGTCCATTACTGGTACCAACACGTTAGTCGACATTAAATTTATAAAAAAAGAAATTGATCCGTATTTTATTCTCTAAAGACACTAAAAAAAATGTTTTTTTTTTATTCGTCGTGCTTTTAAATAATTAGTCAATTTTTGTGGTAAGACTATGAAAAAAAGTGTAATCTAAAATAGTTGGTTTATTTGATGCTAACGGCGTCTTTGGAGCATATGCCTAAGATTGACGAGAATTTTTATCGACTTAAAAATATCGATATTTTTTTCTTCCCATGATTTGTAAGGAAATGTTCCTTTGCAAGGAACTGCTTCAACCTGGATTGCAAAAACCAGGATAAATGTTATTCAACTTTTAGTTGTATGCACATAGAAAAAACTTAATTTTGTAACAGTTTGCGCGTATATCCTATAGTTTCGGATTTTCCTCGATTCTACTCGTCAAAAAATAAGAACAAAATTATCGATACCTACGTATTAATAAAAGTGGATTTGTTTTGTCTATTTCTAGGCATTTACTCCAAAGATTCCTGTCTGTTTTTTTTTGTTTTATACGATGCACCTACCTGAGATGACTACGTCACACTCAAAAGAAAATACATTTCATTCCTAAGAGTATTTAAACGATACTTCTTAAATACCTAAGATTGTAATTTTCTCTACCGATTCACATTAAAATGACTTCGTATCGGTCTTCCATTCTTTTGAAGCTGACTCGGATTCACATAACTTAAATGCGTTAATGTCAATATTATTCTTTACACATAACATTTATTTGGTGTTATGCCGTGAGTATTTTTTTAAATACTACTCGAAATCTCAACAACAAATTCTGAGAGGTACACTCAACAGGCACAATAATTCAATCACCCACAGTATTTTCGCTGATTACTGTTAAAACTGTTACTTGTTTTAATCAACGAATGCTTTTACAATTAATAGTAATAATAAGGTGACGAAATATTGTGTTGCAGAGTAAATGTCACAGTTTGACAAAAACACTGATAATATTATTTTTGGGAGCCGCGTGAAACATTGACAAATGTTTCATTACCTATCTGTTTCATTTCATCGCATTTTCATTTCATCGAAAGCTGTTTTCTGCTAAAATCAGGATAATCTAGGATGATTTTATTATTTGTCGTATAGGTTAATAGGTTAGTTTTTAAATCAACAGGTTATGAAAATAAAACAGAAAATAGCTTTCGATGAAATGAAAATGCGATGAAATTAAACAGCTATGAAACGTGTGTCGGCTATTCAAGGGTAAACCTTATTTTTGTTAATTGAAGGACTAGTGATTGGATTAGTATTCGCAGTTGCATAGGATTAGAAAATAAATTAGATTGGTCTATTTATTGCATTAACACTTTGAATTTTTGCCAAAAAACTGCGCACTACACATTACGCAACTCATGAAAATATTAAAAGTCAGTACCTAATAAAAAGTACCGAATAAGTATTAGGTATTTAAGTACGTACCAGTTGAGGTGCAGTAATAATTTATCAGTTTAAAAATTATGTTTCAACAACTACGATAACTAACTGCCACACTCAGAAAAAACACTTTTCATTCTACGCTTCTCACAATTTGACTGACTTAATATAATTATTGAACTAGTTTCGGAGTTAACCACAGTTAATTCTTGGTGAGGCAGTTAAGTACTACTTCCATAGCAGTACCACACCATATCGCCGCAGTACCACATTAGATCCGTTTGTAGAAATAAAATTATTGAAAAATTATTTTCGATAGTCATCGATATAAAACATTAAAGATTCACCGCTGACAAAATGCGGCCATCACTCATTAGCTGTCATTAGGCTGACGTAATGTCAAACAGGGATACCAAGTCACCGAATCACCTAATCTCCTTTAGTTGAATGTCGGCGCGCGGTGAAGCGGTGGCGGTGTCTCTTTTTGTGTATATCAATGTCGGTAGTGACATCCGTTCCGTTAGGTTTAGATTGAAAGTGCCAAAGCTTAGGGTGAATTACACGTCACAACAAACGTTTCGATTGCATTCACGCTAGCGTGTCAAATACTATAGTAATAGTAGCTATAGGTGCTGCCGATTTGTCCATAGTAGTTGAGACGTTACCGCGAACGCGATCGAGACGTATTCTTGTCTCAAAAATTACACTAGAAGCCCTTGTCCTCCTAATTAGAACCTTCTATTTTCTCGGGGCAGCAGTCAGGGAAAGGTCGACTCATGTTGCCCACTCTGAAGTAACCTGGTTCCGTGCTCGATGTGCACCTAAAAAAAAATAGGCCTTACATTTTTCGGAGATCGTAAAAGTAACTAGATCGAAAATTAGGCCCACGGGTAATGTCGGCCATGTTTGTCACGGGAAGAATCAGTACCATCGGATACAAAATGACCGGTGTCAGATGTCATTGAATGATAATTATAACTGACTCTATGAAAACTCCTCCAAAATGTCTTCCTGAACAGAACGGTCTGTACATTGACGATAAACCTCTATTAATGGCGCTGATGGTAGCTTAAAACAATAGCCGAACGACAAATTTATTACATCATAAGAATTAAATAGTGTAAATAACTGCCAGTTAGGCAAGTTTTAAAACTGCGGTAATAAACTAAGGTAGTACGTAATATGCACGCAATCGACTTAACCCACATTAAAGTACTATAATAATAATTTTGGTCCGTTTTCATGTTAATTCATAGTCATACCTGCAATTTTGAACCGATAATTTAATATACACATTTCACACACTGGATTATTTAAACACATTCAAATTAGTACAACACAACAGCGGAATATTTTAGTTAACAGCAACGAAGCTAGAATGTTGCGGTTGCCTCATCGTGTGCTGGGTTTCGTTGTACTAACAAAATTGAAATTTTTCAGCAAATTTATGGCTAGAGAATTAATTGCATAGTACGCGCTTTGATTCAGAAAATGTTACTTACAGGTATAAGCCAAATTTTGCTTCATACATGAACATGTTTTCCGTATTTCTTTACATAATTTGTAAATGTGAACTTCGTTGTTTCGATTTGTTATAAAATAAAATACTTACATCGTTTTCTCAATGTATAGTTCGACAACTTCCTTTTTCGTGTCATCTTTCGGTGATTCGTCTGCAATTCCAGATCCTCTCTTCTGCCTATTCAAATGATCTAGCTTAATAACTTTAGCTACTCTTTCTAACTTTATTCTCTTCTTCAAGGGAATTTTCAGTAGCTTAGCGCGTTCCGCAATATTAGCTCTGACGTCTGCTAAATCAGCTTCTGTCAGAGATTCCGTTTGCCAAGGTTTCGTGTTGCTGTTTGACTTTTCAGTCATACCAGTCGTATCTCCGTTGTCTGCTTGTTTCTTTTCCCCCTCTTGACTTTGGCTTTGACCGTTATCAGAATTCACCAAGACAGACTTCTTCTGAACATGCCCTGCAGATAATATCTGATAGGGGTTGCTTCTGTAATAATCATAATAAGCCCATGGGTTCCCTTTATAATAATTGTAGTTGCTGTAGCCGTACGCACTGGTGTTGTAGGGTTGGTATGAGAAAGGGAACGGTAGCAGCATAGAAGGTGATGATGGTTTCTGTGGAGGATAGTAAGGCCTCCGACCGTAGACTGGAGGATACTGCTGCATCGTGCAAGGGTTGCAAGGAGCTCGCACATGCGGTGAATGGGCGTCATACATTGGTCTCTGGTGATAATATGATGCTAGTCTTTGGAAATTGGACATGGGGTAGTAATAAGCCAGTTTGCCCAAGTCTTGGCCTGGTTTGGTCACCGCTCCTCGGAAAAACGTCGGCTGGGTAGGCTGAGGTGTCGGGGTATATAAAGTGGTATCGTACGCTTTAATACTTGAAGGTTTAAACTCCGACCCTTCAGGTTTCAAATCAGCTGGCTTCCTAAACCCATTGTCACTCAAAGGCTCGTACCAATAAGACGTGTGGCCCAAATTCAAATTTTTCAGTTTTTCAAATCCATATTTGTTCAAATTCATCTCAGTTGCGCTACTCAGAGGTTCAGTCGCTGCATCAGTTGGGTTTTCATCCATCTCTTTGTAAATCTCTTGAGCTAGATTATAAATCTCTATTATAGCTTCCAAATCACTTTTCTTAACCGTATGCAAAAGCTCCGATATTTTCTGGATTTCTTCTCCATTTAAATACCTATCGTCAGCATTATTTTGTGATGGTACGATGCTTTTGAAATTTGCAGTGTTAGCGTTGTTTATGTGGTAAAGCAAATTATTATCCATTTTATATTTGACGTTATTATTTTCCGCTGCCTTGGGGACTTCTTTGCGTTTCTCTTTTATATTATGGCGGGTGATATTGATGATGGTCCTGGACTGTGCCGGAAGCATATCCTGTTCTTTGACCCTGATCTTGCAGGTGTAGTTGCCACAGAAGCTTTTGGACGGCCATGTCGTGTTGACACCGTATAAGAGACCAGTGTCTGGGTCTTGGCAGTAGTAACCTGGAAAGAAAAGGCTTATTAATTTTAAGTTGACAATTTATTTTTAAACCCTGACGTGAAAGGGGAGGGGAGAGAGAGGGGAGATGCGGTTAATTGCGATGGTTCATAGCTAAAATTCACGAAAATTTTTGAGATATTGGGCTTTCAAATAAAAATGTCGGGGGTTTTTTACATTATTAATTGTAGTTGTTTGAATTGCTTGGGTAAACAATTAAATAAGAGTTTCATGGTGTGAATATTTTACGGCCGCCACTGAGACGTGGCGATAATCAAAATATCTGTGACTGCGCGTGATTAATTTATGCACATTGTAGTTAACATTGGTACAAATCGCGAAAGCTTAAAACGCTATGAAATAGATTTTTCATTTCAGTAAGGATGTAATGGCAAAAGTTCAGCAGTGGCTCCAAAATTGTAAACAAATCTAATCTTCTGGTAAAAACAACTTGTTGGCGACTGGCTGGAGTCGTTTGTAGTTTATGGCTAGCTTTGAAATTTGAACCCAGCCCCTGACAGCAGTGTCTTGGTGTGTTTAAGATGGGCTTTCAGGCTGCACAGGTCATTCATTGGTGTTTATTTGTTCATAACTAGCTTTCGCCCGCGGCGTCGCTCTCCCCGCCTTCGCTACCGTTTCAGAACTCTCTATCCCGTTTTAATTTCGAAAAATCCCGCCTTATCCCGGGCGTACATTACAAAAGGAACCACTATGGCAAATTTCAGCTTTCTAGGTTTGGGCTGGGCGTTGATCAGTCAGTCAGTCAGGACTTTTCTTTTTATAAGTATATTTTAAAAATATATTATAGACTAGCTTATGCCCCGCGGCTTTGCCCCGTGAAATATTTCAAAAGGGGCTAGTTCCCCATCCCGTGGGAATTTTAAAAAATCCCTTCTTAGTACACCTCTAGGATATTCAAGGCATATGTTTGCTCCAGTGGTTTAGGCTGTGCGTTGTCTGTCAGTCAGTCAGTCAGTCAGTCAGTCACGGTACTGTTTTATAGGTATAGATACATAAGAAGATCAAGAACCAATAATTTATTGAATCAGGCGTTACTTTGCGGAGGTCCATATTTATGAACTAAAAAAAGCAAAGCAATTGTTTTTTAGTTCATCAAGAATCAAGTTTAATCCATAGCAGAAGTGTCTCCTTTTCGCTCGTCATCACAGCTTTTATCCCATCAATGATAATTGGTAATGCATAATAAATTGTTATGGTTAGACCGAAGTGACGAATACAGTAGGAATTAACAGGGTATCAATGGATTGTTAATCTCATTAAAATAACAATAAATCATGATGATTGTTATTGAATACTCTGAATAAATTACCCGCATGGAGGTTGACAATTTAATCATTGAGTATTGAGGGTCGGAAACTAAATTTAATATTACCAATTAAATGAATTCTCAAAAAAATTTCTTATTGTTCATTAATCTGACGACCGAATAGCCTAGTGGTAGAGGCCCTGACTATGAAGCTTGAAGTCCCGGGTTCGATCTCCGGTCGGGGCAGATGTTTGTATGATGAATACGAATGTTTGTTCTCGGGTAATGGATGTTTAATATAAGTATGTTTATCCGTTGTACAGGCGTTGCCTAGTTTGGGAGTTTGCCGAGTTTAGGTCAATTGGTGTCAATTGTCAAATGATAATTATTTTTTAATGTCGCATTTCTGTTTGGTTTGATGACAAGATGGTTATTCAATGTAATTAACCATGCGAGTGCTAAGTGCGAGCGAAGCGTTATGGTTTCAATTGGGCAATGAGCGTTTTCATTTGATATTTTCCAATTTAATCCCAAAAATGGCCCCCATGTTTAAAATTCATTAATTCACGTTAAACGTCCGTCTTTGGGTTACCAACTTACATATTAATATGTACCAAATTTCAACTCAATCGGTCCAGTAGTTTTGGACTAAATTGGCTGTGACAGACGGACAGACATGGACTAAGTTGGGTATTATTTTGGTTATACGCAAATAATGAGAGCTGTCGGTAGGCCTCCAACAAGATGGAGCGACGACCTAGTAAAGATCGCGGGACCGCGTTGGATGCGGAAAGCACAAGACCGGTCTGAGTGGAGATCCTTGGGGGAGGCCTATGTCCAGCAGTGGACGTCTTTCGGCTGACATGATGATGATGAAATAAAGAGAAACATGCCATAGTGAAGTTCCAGCAAACATAAAAGACAAAACACAGTTTAAACCTCCAACGGCACTAGTCTCTGGAGACATTTAACACGGTCGCCATTTTGTACCAGTATTAAATAAAAGCACGCTATATTTAAGCCTTCTCTCTACTGAAAGCTTGACCATGAGTCTGTGCAACCGGCGATGCGGCGACCGACTTCACTGTTCATTGCGCGGTCGGGATGCCCACCGCACACTGGTCAGTTTGCAATAAGTGCAATGGATTTTAATCCTGTAATAACTGCCCGTCGAGTCGCCGGTCGCGCAAAATCGCGATCAGAGTGTAAAGGTTAGGACAGAAATAACCTCTTGTGTACAACGGGGCTAATAATATTTAGATACTTAATAATAGCTTAAGTATATTAATATTAAATTTCATGGTTAGATTGATTTGACACCGAAAATAGAATTAGTAGAGTGCTTTTTGTTTGAAGATCAAAATAGTCCATCAGAACCTTCCGTAGCCAAAACTTGTTGGTATTAATCCTTTGTTTTTTTGTTTAGGTACTTAAACATAACATGTTTTTGTGAAAAAGACGATTAAAACGAGTAGTAGCCGCCGAATCAAGGACTAAGTACGTAACATGTCGAGCCAAACTCGACTTAAATATTACCTATACGTCAGAGATCCGTTTATTTCACTACGGTTTCGTATAACAACTTAAAAACCAGTATTATTCTTCCTGCGCCGCTCCATTGGGCCCGCGTGGGAGCTATAGCCCAAGCCCTCACATTCGGAGAGGCCTGTGCCCAGCAGTGGGACGTGGGCTGGTGATGATGATGATTACCACTCCACTACCGCAGGAATCTACTCAGTGACACGCTAGTCCATAACATAATCTTTTGACGCTGTCAGACCATGTCTCCCGCATGTCAATCCCCTATTTCACCATTTTTACGATTAACCAAAAGCTTTTTAAGTCAGCAGAAGCTCTTTAAGTCAGCAGTTGACACCGAAAAAGTTGGTGAAATAGGGACCAGATGACAGAGTAGCCAAGTGCATCTTCTACTCGGTACTGCGGCAGGCGGAAACCAAGCAGCCAGTTCCTGCTGTATGAAGATGTGCTAAGCGGCATATGCAGCGTTGTGACCTCGACCCGTCACAGCGAGAGGCTATGCCAGGAGACCGGTCGTTTTGAAGGCATACAGTGAGCTCTGCGTCTGAGTTTGAAAGGAGTACAGATGATGAGCTTGTTGCTAACCGAGACGAGCTCAAGGCCCGACCATCTGCGGCCATCCACTATCATTATATCGAAGGGGTGCTGACTTGCACCAAAAGTCAACGAACATTTCTTGCAAATTGTCAGCCACCTGAGAGCACACGAGCGGCGCTCTCAACAGTCGGATCCCAGTCGCTGTGACCAAAATCGGTCAGGATAGATAGATATTATATACTTTTTGCGCTGAAGTCAACAGAAAACCAATTAACAAACGCATCGAGATAATACTCATGTCAATATTTACATTGAAACAATAAGGAAACAATCATGTCTTCATTGTTAGGTTAGTCCCAGATCTTGATCCCATTGTGTACACATTTATTCGGTCAGGCGCTGTTTATAAACATTCTTACTACCCGAGTTTAGACAGATCTGCGAGAAAAATCATGCAAGTTGCAATACAATGCGAGGCCGTAAAGCGAACGAGTTTGGAGTGGGCGGTCGAACGCCGCAATGAATTGCAACTTGCTCGATTTTTCTTGCAAGTCTAAATTCGGCTTTTGACCGATAGATCGGTTTTGGCAAATTAATATTGTCACGATACTTATCTAAAAACTTGGCCTAGTAAAACTTTTAGCAAATTTAATTAGCTTTTATTTTGTATAGTGGTCATGTCGCTAGGACGCATAGTTTCCGAGATATAAGCGAAAAACAAAAAAAAAATACGTAGAAAGCTCCTCCTCCCCTACCGGCTCAAGGGCTACGAGCGGGGACTTTTGATATGTTCACCTCCTAACTAGTCCAAACAAAGTCCAGGTGTTCCAAGCATTTCCCTCTATACTTTTTCGTTGCCTGGCCTATATGTATAGGTACATACTATTAAAATTATTAATATTACGAACTGCAAAGTAATTCTTTTATCGCTTGCAATGCAGTTGACGGCTCCAGTTACAATTATGTGAACCAAACATTATTATGATAATACGTGCATTCTATTTTTAATAACTCAGCGACCTTTCTTTATGAAGTACTAGCTTATGCCCCGCGGTTTTGCCCCCGTGAAATATTTCAAAATGGGCTAGTTCCCTATCCCGTGGGAATTCGAAAAATCGCTTCTTAGTGCACCTCTAGGATACTCAAGGTATATGTTTACCAAATTTCAAGTCTCTAGGTGCAGTGGTTGAGGCTGTGCGTTGTCTGTTAGTCAGTCAGTCAGTCAGTCAGTCAGTCACGGTATTGTTTTATAGGTATAGATATGTGGTAACCAACTTGCACGTTATTATTATGACCTTGCTGATGGCATATTCAAATTATTCAATAAGGGATGTTGACCACGATTACCTTACTACGTATTGAAACGTGGTAAGGTAAGGTATTTGAGCTACCGTTTTTTTTTGCGGATAGCGACTTTTGTATCATCACTGGGTCATTCTTGTCCCATTACTGGGCACAGGCCTCCTGTCAGGATCTCCCTAATATTATAAATTCTGTACTGAAACAATGAGGCCAATTCAGCCTAATTTATTTCTCACTCAGGCATTGATTTAGTTTCCTAATACCGTGGACTTTGGGTCTAGTACAAAATTCACGAAAGATGTGTCCCAGTACAACACGGCATTTTTGTCGGCTGTTGTTCGACCAAACTAAGACTGACTGACGCTCGGTTAGTGGTCTTTTGCTTCGGACGTTTTCAAGCGCTAACCCGAAGTCCGGTGGTAAGTCAATGAACACAGGCCTAAAATTTGTTAAATAGTAAACTACTTAAAAAAAAATTAATGATTAAATAGTAAGTTTTCTTGATTTAGTTGACCACAAGTGTATGGTTAATTTATTCTGAGAGCTATTGTAACCTGTTTTTAGAGAAAATATCTTTGCGTTAAGTCAAGCATTGCAATATTGCAATTATTTTTTTTGCATTAAGTTTTGACTGAATTAAAATATACGGGTGAAGAGCCTACCTACGGTCTTCAGTTAGCATAATCCCATTAGATTCTGGTAGGAGTCAAGTTTCAATTGAAAAGTTACGAGTTATCTAATTAACCATCGTGACTCTCTCCAGATCTGGGTTCCGGTAACTCCTGATTACTTTCTGCTCATGTCTGAATTTTATGAAGTTTATAATATAATATTCACAATAATACGTCAATTCATCCATTTCACATCAAATTTTGACAAGCTATTTATTTACTTCCAATCACATTTATTGTGACACAATTTCATCATCAAGATCATCATCTGATAACAAAGAATTAATAATATAATTTGGAAAAAAACCCGTCATTTATCGTATTCTGTAAAATTTTAACGTCGTTTTAATTTATTTATCAATTTATTTTAATTGAGTTCAAAGTTTTAAAATGTTAAGTACGTACTTTTAAACAGACTAAAAAAATCTGTTCCACTTAAAAGAGTTTTTCCTAAAACGTTCCTGTGTAAGTTTAAGTACAAGCCACAATTTTTCACTGAACGTACCTTTGGCGGTTAGCGTGGCAGCGCGCGCGCAGAGGCAGCACGCGAGTACCAGACAGAGGCGGGCGGTCATTGCGCGGGAGCCGGCGGAATGCGGCCGGATGCCGCGCTGCACCGCCGCTCGGCGCACGACACGGGCTCTCAACATGTAACTGGACTACCTATAGACCTATTGTCGCTAACTACCCACAGATCTAACTGCCGCTAACTCCCCTCAGATCTATTGCCGCTAACTACCCACAGACCTATTGTAGCTAACTACCCATATACCTATTGTCGCTAACTATCCACAGACCTATAGTCGTTAACTACCCACAGAACTATTGTAGCAAACTACCCACAGACCTATAGTTGCTAACTACCCACAGACCTATGGCCGCTGACTACCCATAGACCTATGGCCGCTGACTACCCACAGACCTATTGCAGCTAACTACACATAGATCTATTGCCGCTGACTACCCAACCCACGGACCCATTGTCGCCAACTACTCGCAGACCTATTGCCACTAAATACCCACAGCTCTAATTGTCGGTAACTATCCACAGACCTGTGCCGCTAAGTACCCACAGATATAATATGTTACTAACTAAACCCACAGATCCGACCGAACCCCGGCTCGGTCGGGTTCGACGACCGAATAGCCTAGTGATCAGAGAATCGGACTACAAAGCTTCAGGTTCTGGTTTCAATCCTCGATCGGGGCAGATATTTGTATGAAAAATGTAATTTTTGGTATAACTACTCTCAGACCTAGATATTGCTGCTAACTACCCATGGACATATATTGTCGCTAACTACCCACAGACCTATTTCCGCTAACTTGTTTTCTTACCAGTGCAAATTCCAAGCCAAAATAATGTTCAATTGCGCTTTTCTTCACAGCCTGACACGTCCCTACAAATATAAAAACCATTATCCAATACCCATGTACCATTACATCTTCCTAAGTTCTCAAACTATAACTAAATAAGAAAGTTATGCATAGTTATGGTCCCCAACACTAGAGGGCGTTCTCTGCGCCACAAACTTGGACACAACAAAAGAGTTCGCAACTCGCTGAGTGCTTCGCGAATCTCTTCGATCGAAATTTCGAAGAGCATATTATTTTATGAATGGATATTATGGGGAGACCTATGCCCAACGGTGGGAGCAAATCTGAAAAAGAAGAGGAGATTATTTAGTGCGTGGGCGACCGCGCTTCACTTGAAAAGAAACCCCGAAGTACCAGGGGGTCGATTTTTGAATCTCACCAGGTGACTATAAATTCAATGATTTCAAAAAGTTCGTTTTTTTGAATCTCACCAGGGGCAAAAATTCTCATGCCTATGATATCAAATACGAATACCCCCACCCACTCGTAAACCAGATCACTGAGTGACTTCTTGACCACTGGCAGTGACAGCTAACCTCAATCCACTATGTTGACATGCTTGTCTATGACAGAAACGCAATCATTTTATCAATAATCTGCATGTTAGTAGAAGGGTATGACATTAAAAAATAAGGCTTTTGGCAAATGGTGATATCAATGTCATGGGTGAGAATTTAGTCGCCAAGTGAGATTCAAAAATCGATCCCCAGATTTCATCGAAATCAAAGAGCCGTTCTTCTGTGATTGAGTGAAAAACATCCAAATATACCAACTTTCCCAATGTAACTTAATTGACTTAACTTAATTGAATACAAAAACTTTTCCCGTAATGTCTGTTTATGTATATAAGATTTGACACTCGCGGATATTGGCTCACTCTATATAGAGTAATATGAAATAAAAACACTCGGAAATTAATTAATTCAAGAGTTTTATTCCGGACTATATGTGCACTAGTACATTGCTTAAGTACAAGAGAACAGGAGAGGGAAAGTCAGTGCGTTTGGTTACTACACTCTCCCCCACCACACACAATTACCTAAGGTACCTACCTATGCTGTCTCAAATAGTATTCGTTCTTACAACTGCTTAGAAACTATACTGACAACAACTTACAGGCTACAATTTAGCATTTGGTTGACATGTCTTTTAATTATCCTTCCGTCAACATCTACCAGATATGTCACCCCTGGTGTCAGGCATTCCTTTATTTCACCTAAAATCCACTTTTTTTTTTTATCTCTAAAATCTCTAACCATTACTCTCATCCCCACATCGAAAGTAATTTTGCGCTTGCCTTTATAAAATTCTGTTAATTTTTCATTGTTAATTTGTAACCTGGATGATACTGGCTGGGGTCTAATTAATGAAAATCGCGTTCTCAACTCTCGTTGATATAAAAGTTTTGCAGGACTGACACCAGTGGCTCGATTTACACTTGCGCGATAATCCAGTAGGAACAAATTCATGGCATACTCTAATGCATGTCCACTTTCCATAATTTTCTTTACATGGCTCTTAAAACTTTGGACAAATCTTTCTGCAGCCCCATTGGTGGCTGGAAAATATGTTGGTGTATAACTTATTTTAACCCCTGTCATTTTACAAAACTCTTTAAATTCATTACTTGTCCAGGTTGTACCATTATCCACCACTAGATGGAGTGGGAATCCATATCGAGCATACAAATTCTTGAATATTGCAATGGTTTTAGTTGCTGTGATGTTTTGCATTACAAATGCCTCTGGCCATTTTGAGTAACTGTCCACAATAACCAGAAACACTTTACCACAGAAAGGGCCCAAAAAATCTGCATGTAATCGTTCCCAAGCTGACTGAGCAGAGGGCCATGGTGTCAGTGGTACTTTTTCTGGGGCATTTCTGTTTTCTAAACATATTTTACATGAATTTGTTATTTCAGTAATATCTTTGTCAATTGATATCCACCAGAAATATGATCGAGCAATTTGTTTCATCCTATTCACACCAAAATGACTGGCATGTAGGTCATTCATTACTAAATTTTGTAAATTTTCTGGAATTACAACTCTTGTTCCCCACAATAAACAGCCTTGATCTATACTCAGCTCATTTTTCCTGTCATAGAATGGCCTGAGGTCTTCTTGTAATTTATCTCTATCTGGCCAACCATCCACACAATATCTCAATACTGATGCTAAAATTACACATTTTTTTGTTTCTTTTTCTACAGTTTTCCAGTTAACATTTTCAAAGTTGGACATTGATAGAAAGTTGATTATGCTTAATTCACTGCTTTCAAGTAAAGGGTGGTTAAAATCATGGTTATCCTCTATTGGGTTACGGGACATATAGTCAGCTGGATTTTTATCTGTGTTTATATGATGAATGGTGTAGTTAAACCCTGATAGAAAAATTGCCCAATGCTGTAATCTTTTACAAGCCATTTTTGGGATGCCTTTTTTTGGGCCAAAAATACTTACCAAAGCAGCATTATCAGTTTGGAGTTCGAAAGTTCGGCCAAACAAGTATTCATAAAATTTTGTAATGCCGAAAATTATAGCAAATGCTTCTTTTTCAATGGTTGGGTATTTCATTTGGGTGTCTGATAGTTTTTTGCTAGCATAAGCGACTGGTTTTACCACACCATCCTCAGTCCTAACTGATAAAACAGCTGCCACCCCACAGTCTGATGCATCGCAAGCCAATATAGCTGGTAGTTCGTTACTGTAATGAGACAGGGTGCTGGTTTTGGTCAAAGCCTCTTTAATTTGTAGAAAGGCTTTGTCACATTCTGGCGTCCACGTAAATTTTTCGTTTTTTAGGCAATTATACAATGGTCTTAGGATAGTAGCCATATTTTTTTGGAATCGATTATAGTAATTTATTTTACCTAAAAAGGAACGCAACATTTTCAAATTTTCGGGTCGGGGTGTTCTCAAAAGTGGCTCTATATTTTCTTTAAGAACACTGATACCTTCACTGGACACATGATAGCCAAATACTGTTAAATGTTGTTCAAAAAATTTGCACTTCGATATTTTCAATTTTAATTCAGCTTCAGTGAAGCGTTGTAGCACCAATTTCAATCTTGAATTTACCTCCTGTATTGTTTTTCCTGCAATAAAAACATTGTCTATGTAAGCTTTCACACCCACAATGCCTGACAACAATTGAACAATTAGACGTTGGAATGAGCCAGGTCCAGTGCTGACCCCATATGGCAAATACAAATATTTAAATATTCCCTTTTCAGTTACAATGGTAGTCAAACTTTGGGAGTCATTATCAAGGGGTGCTTGTAGATATGCTTCCTTCAAGTCTAATTCGCAAAAATAATTATTTCCTTCAAAATTTGACAATATATCATTTATTGCAGGCAGAGGATAATGATCTATTTCTAGATTTGGATTCAGTGTTACTTTGTAATCTCCACAAAGTCTCACTGAGCCATCACTTTTTAAAACTGGAACCACCGGGGTACCCCATTCACTAAACTCAATTGGTGCTATACGTCCATTTGTTAGAAGTCTATCTATTTCTGATTCTACTTTAGACTTTAAAGCAAATGGCACACTTCTGGCTGGTAAAAATTTTGGCTTGGCATTTGGTTTTAATTTTAATGTTATCTGTGCTTTTTTGAAATTACCCCAACCTGGTTCAAAAACCATTGGAAATTCTTGTTTCAAATCCTCAATTAATTTTTCTTTAGTAATGTTGGTCACACATCTATTTACATTTTGTTTCAAATTTATTGGCCACAATTTCAAACGTGATAGCCAGTCTTTTCCTATTACCCTAGGGAGTCCATCCCTTACCACAACCAAACTTAAATCATTACAAGATATTACATCATATTTTACATGTAGATTATTTATAAGGCCAATTGGTTTTGAAATGGACTGGTTGAAATTGATCATAGTCAAATTTGATGGAACTAAACTAAAATTTTGGAATAACTTATTTTTATCAGTTTCTGTTATAGTAGTTATATCTGAACCCGTGTCCACTTCAAACTCAACTGGTAATCCCTCAATTTCTATTTTTAGAAACATTGATGGTACTTTTTTTAGTGACTTACATTCAATATTTAGCACTTGATACTGATCTTCGGGGACATAGTTCTCACCAGGGATGTCTCCTTCATGGGTTTCAGGAGTCTGCTCTAACACTAATCTTTTTATATTGTTATTTTTCTTCATACACGCTCTAAATATGTGGCCTTGTTTACCACAGTCACTACAGTATTTGTACTTTAAAGTGCATTGCTCCCGGGTATGCCCTATTTTTCCACAGCAAAAACATTTGTTTCCTCCTTGCTGCAGCTCCCTGCTCCGGTTTACCCTTGCTCCTGCATTTGTCTGTTGTTTTCCTTTAGTCTGTGATTTGAATGTAAACATCTCCATTGATTTTGACGTATTTTTGTGTGATAATTTGAATGCCATTTCAGCTGTCTCCGCTACAGCCACTAAGTCCGCTAATGGTTTATCTGCAGCTTTCAATAGCTCATATCTAATGGTTTCACTGTAGACACCATTCAGCAACCTCTCCTTTAGCTGGTCTTCCATATCTTTGAAATCACAATCTTTGGTAATTTTTCTCAAAGCTAACAAGTATTCTTTAATAGTTTCTGATTCTTCTTGATTTCTCTCTTTAAACCTTGCCCTGTGTACTGCCATATTTGTTTTTGGATGATAAAAATCCTGTAGTTTCCGGCATAACACTTCATAAGTCAGTTGAATAGGTGACTTGGGGGAACACAATCCCGAAAGATTGTCGTAAACACTGCTGCCTAATTTTGTTAATAATAGCGGCACTTTTTTTACTTCAGGAATGTCATGTAACAACATGTAACAATTTAATTGTTCCACGTAGCTGCTCCAGTTACCACCATTGAAATTTTCTAAGCTGGACGGCAGTAAAATTTGTTGATTAGTTGGCATTTTGGCAGTTTCAGATTTCAAGTTCACGTGTTGTCGTATGACCTTTCGTAATTCTTCTACGTTTGGATTCGAGCTCACGGCTAAATTTAATTCCGTAACTAGCTCTAGCAACAACTCTTTCGGGGTTTCTTGAATCCACGATGTCTTTCCACTATTAATTTTCGCAATGTAATCCTCCATTACCTCGTTGGTTAACAATAAAATAACAAGTATGAACCATAGTTTAGTCTGGTATTTTTTTTTTATATAATGACACTGACGTCTTGCAAGATGTGCGTTTTGATCGTGCAAAGAGAAACGAAGTATGCGGTCTTGAGTTTTGTCATCCCGCGCAAGATAACCTCAAAATATAATTCACACCAACGTTTTAATATTTTTTTTTCTTCCGCGTCAGTTCGTAACTTTCTCGTCGCCACTATAAGATTTGACACTCGCGGATATTGGCTCACTCTATATAGAGTAATATGAAATAAAAACACTCGGAAATTAATTAATTCAAGAGTTTTATTCCGGACTATATGTGCACTAGTACATTGCTTAAGTACAAGAGAACAGGAGAGGGAAAGTCAGTGCGTTTGGTTACTACAATGTAGTTTGTAAATTAATTAAATTTCGTTTAATTGACTCATCACGCTGGAATACGGTTTGTAACTCCAATACTTTAAATCATATTGAACTGGAAACTTAGTTAAGTGATTTAGCTTATTTGTTTCGTCGAATACGTACGAGTTTATTATCCCTTTGTAAGCCAAAAACACCTAAAAGTACTATATATTAAGCTTATAATTCAAGTTGGCATTTTTGATATCATGACGCTGGCGTGTCGGTTACAATCTTTGTTTACAACGCAATACAAAAACTGTTTATTGAAAACCACATGAAAAACAAACAGAACGGAAAAAAGGTACAAAGAAATTACAAGGTAGCAATGGAAGGCTTTATTGCTACAGAGCGATCTCTACCATTTAAAAAAAACTGACCATCAATTGATACCTAGGTGCCTTACCTATACACATAGTGAAATAAACTCAGTGTGCGTTTCGCTGCCGCTGGACTACGAATTACCCCGAAAAATGTGGATACGTGGATGATTCGTTTATTTCAGTACTAGCTTATGCCCCGCGGCTTTGCCCCCGTGAAATATTTCAAAATAGGCTAGTTCCCTATCCCGTGGGAATTTCGAAAAATCCCTTCTTAGTGCACCTTTAGGATACTCAAGGTATACGTTTGCCAAATTTCAAGTCTCTAGGTCCAATGGTTTAGGCTGTGCGTTGTCTGTCAGTCAGTCAGTCAGTCAGTCACGGTACTGTTTTATAGGTATAGATGATCAAGTCTCCCTGTAGTTTCCTATCTAATGATGGAAAGTGCAGATGAGGCCAAAGATAGATCACACCACAAGGCTACCTCGGCTGTAACTACCTAATTATTGCCTTAATTAAATAATTATAACGAAACTTTTACAGCCACTGTCCAGCAAAATTAGCAACTACGAACGTGTCATAATTCGATCAGCGTAATCCTCACGAATTGTAATATAATATGCTTACGTACCTATCTATTGTAGCGAATTGCTGAATACAAATAGATAGGCACGCGTCGAGATGAATGTTATTGACAATAGCAAAATGTAATAAACATGGGTGTTAAACGTTACTGTTAGAATATCAGCATTAGGTATTTATTTTCAAGTTGAAAAATACATACACCAGCTGTTGCCCGCGACTTCATCCGCGTAGATTTCGGTTATCTATCCCGCGGGAACTGTACAATTTTCCCGAATAAACAGTAGCCTGTGTTATTTCTTACCAATTCAGTAGTGGGAGAGTCATACTGTAGCTATTTGCTGCCTTACAAATGGGCCGGCTCGTCCCGGGAAGTACCACCCTCTCACAGAAAATCGGCGTGAAGCAACAGCACCCCTGTTGCGTTTCGTTCGGTCAGTGAGAGTGCCGGAGGCCTGATCCTCCTTCCCCCTATTCTCTATCCCTTTTCCTCCTCAAAGGCCGGCAACGGACTAGTGACTCTTGGAGTTGCTGGTTCTCATAGATGGCGGTGATCGCTTACCATCAGGTGACCTGTTTGCTCGTTTGCCTCCCTCTTTCAATAAAAAAATAAAACAAATTTCATCTAGATTGGTGCAGCGGTTTTCCCGTGAAGAGGTAACAAACAGACAGAGAGACACAGTTAAGTACTTTCGCATATATAATATTAGGTAGTTATGATACATACTTACATGAACCCTGAAAACAATACACTCTTTTCCATTGGGCAGTCGTGTAAAAAGAGGTGGGTATTTTGTCATCAGCGCGCCGAAAATGAAGTTCAGAAAAGGCTACAATTGTAGCCTCTTTGGCCTCAGTCGCTCTCAAATAAAACCCTCTTATTCTGAGAGAATGTGCCCAGCAGAAAGTAAAAAAAAGGCTGATGATGATGATAGTTAACTCTTCAGTTAACTGTTAACAGTTTC
Source organism: Clepsis dumicolana (assembly GCA_963691665.1). Lineage (NCBI taxonomy): Eukaryota > Metazoa > Arthropoda > Insecta > Lepidoptera > Tortricidae > Clepsis > Clepsis dumicolana. The sequence goes on from OY829527.1 coordinate 1,440,180, forward strand.
TGTGGGTCGAGCACGACTTTTCGAATCCTCCGTAACGTTACAGTTACCGTATCGAGACCGAGAAACCTCGTACTAAATTTCAGTTCCAAATACGCTCACGGGCGGACGCTGTTCCAAACGTCATACAAACTCGACAACGTTTACTATTCGATTTTACGTGACGCAGGTTTCGAATATTCGTACTCGGGTATATTAGTACCTTATAAATAAATAAATAAATATCGTGGGACAATTTGACACCAATTGACCTAGTCCCAAACTAGGCAAAGCCTGTACTATGGGTACTAGACAACGGATAAACATACTTATACAGATAAATACATACTTATATACATATAAAACATCCAAGACCCGAGAACAAACATTCGTATTCATCATACAAACATCTGCCCCGACCGGGATTTGAACCCGGGACGTCAAGCTTCATAGTCAGGGTCTCTAACCAATAGGCTATACGGCCGTCAAATAAGCAGCTTATGCAGGGTAAGTTCGAATAGAAACCAATAACCATATTTTCAGTCAAAGTTATAAGTACCAATAAGTATAACAAACACAAAATATTCTTTATTGAACACCACTAAACAGTACAAGTAGATTACAAAAAACAGGCAAGGCAGACTTGTACTGTTTTGTGATTTTAAATAAAGAATATTTGAATTGTATTGTACTATTGTAAGACCTTAAGAGGGTTGCTGGCGGCGGATGGATGCGAGGGGCCGAAGACAGAGTGTTGTGGCGCGCCATGGAAGAGGCCTATGTCCAGCAGTGGACTGCTGTGGGTTGTTGATGATGATGATGATGTACTATTGTATACAATAGGCGGTCTTATCGCTTAAAAACGATCTCTTCCAGACAACCAGAACACAAAAACCAAGACGAAGAGGCTAATTAAGGTGGGAGAAATTATGTTTATTTGGAAAACCATACGGCTTTAAATATAAGCGAAGCAATTCGGCTGACTGACAGACCTTGTCAGGTACCTGTTAACCTTTTAAACCTTAAAATAAAAGACTATCAACAACTTAACACAACTTTTAACATGAAGATTTTTTTTTATTTCATCATGAACTTAACACAACATTAAAGTCGTCTTATAATTTGTAAACAACACATGATGAGGCGATTACACACTCTTCGTACGATAACCGATTTCTGATAACCTAAACTTGACAAGGTTTCAACTGAACTCAAGTTTTGAAAACAAATATCGACCCTGTGTCTGATTTATCAAGACTCATAATGCAGTGAGTGGGAATGGTGGATGGAACCCTTTCTTACGTTGTGTTGGGTGTGGTAATTTATTTTTTCCACACTCTGGGGTGTGAGCCCCTGCTGCGATGTTGAACGAGGCGCCGCACTGTGGTGCGAGCTGTATACTAAAGGGGACAAAACTATTGGACATTGAAAACATTGGAATGGTAATTTTCTTGGTCCTTTGAGTTTTTCGGAATTTATGTGCGAAATTACGTTTATAATTATGTCACGAGCACTCCTGCAAAGCAATTCAATGATGTATCATCATAATCATCATCAATGAGAGGGCTTGGGCTATAGTTCTCACACGGCCCCAGTGCGGATTGGGGACTTCACACACATCATTGAATTGCTTCGCAGGAGAGTGCAGGTTTCCTCACAATGTTTTCCTTCACCGAAAAGCTCATGATAAATTACAAATGTCATTCCGCACATAAATTCCAAAAAACTCAGAGGTGCGAGCCGGGGTTTGAACCTACGACCCTCTGCTTGAGAGGCCACAGATCAAACCACTAGGCTATCAAGGCTTATAATGTGTATAGGCAATGGTGTATATGTGAAGTCTTAATACGCAGTGGGTCCGTGTGGGTACTATATTAACTCAAGCACACTCATTCTGACAGGAGGTCTGCGCGAAGCAGTCAAACAAGGCATACATACATACAAGGCTGGTGATGGTGATGATGACTTGATCATGTTGTAATTACAATGGATAAAAAAAACCGTTTTTTTTTCTGTTCTGATGGTGTCCCTCTGTGACTAAAGGCATCCCTCCTCCCCCCGCCACTTGTTCCTGTCAACGGCATGTTCTAGCCATCCCGTTCTAAATTCTAGCCATCCCGTTCTAAATTCTAGCCATCCCGTTCTAAATTCTAGCCATCCCGTTCTAAATTCGTGAAAGTCTTACCGCCATTCATCTTCGTTCTGCGGTTCAGTCGGGATATAAAAACATGTACATATTAAATGAAATGTAAATACGAAGGTATAAACATATTTAATAGAAAAACCCTTCCCACGGGCCAGGCAAAAATCAATTTTATGACGTCATAATTATTTTGGCAGGGGAAAGCTTTTCTCACTTTAACCATACTTAAACCCGAGAACAATAATATTCGTATTAATCATTTTTAAAATAAAACTACCGTGAGACTCAATCATAGTGAGTAGTAGGAGTTTACGTCTCGCCACCGGCGTAGCGTGTGCTCCCAGAGGAAGGATTACGGATTAGTCCGAAACATGTAGAGCTATACTCTCGACTGACATACGTGAGTGATCCGTTTATTTCACTACGTATTAATCATATAAATATCTGCCCCGACCGGGGATCGAAATTGGAACCTCAAGTCTCATCCACAATTAGATTCACAATCAATGATATTACACTATAAACAGAAAGTAGATAATTATGCTACTACCGCGCCCGAGTTGAAAATTCGATGTCATAATGACTTTTCGATATCGAATTCGATGTTTCAAATTTGAAAACCAACGTAATTTACAATTATAGTGAAATAAAACGGATCACTCCCGTATATAAGTCATATTCGGCCCGACATGTATAAATAATAATGTGATATTAATTTTTTTTACAATAAAAAAAAACAGTTTACGAAACGTCAGCTCGGTATGTTTGTCTATGATTAAAAAAAATACAGTCAAATTCGTGACAGATATGGGTATGATATATGCCTTCGGCTTCTGAACCCATCTTCGAGTACTTATAATACGTGTGTAGATAACAGTAGCTTATGCAACTGCTACATAATGAGGGTCTTTAAAACACGAGTGTGTTTTTATGAAACGAGGCGAAGCTGAGTTTCATAATAGGATCACACGAGTGTTTTAAGGCCTAATTATGTGGAGTTGCATACATTACCTTATCTACACACATATTATAAGTACTCTAAGATGGGTTCAGAAGCCGAAGGCATATATCATACCCATATCTGTCACGAATTTGACTGAACCCATTTTAGAGTACTTATGATATGTGTGTAGATAAAGTAATGTATGCATCTCCACATAATTAGGCCTTAAAACACTCGTGTGATCCTATTATGAAACTCAGCTTCGCCTCGTTTCATAAAAACACACTCGTGTTTTAAAGACCCTCATTATGTAGCAGTTGCATAAACTACTATTAACTACTTGTCCGACCACTAATGGGCTGAGCCCACTGTGCGTTTACTCGTTACCGCCCGCTGTTTGTGAATCAAGGATTTCTTTGCTTCTTTTGGAGACGAAATTAAGAATCAGACGAATTCTTGTTTTTTGATATTAATTATATGATTTATTTTTGTTTTATGTGCGGGATAATTCTGTATGAAGGATGTATAATGCGTTACGTTTTTAATACGAAGCGAATTGAATATAATGTGAAGTGGGCTATCTATCTATACCTATGAAACAGTTTCGTGACTGACGGGATAGGGAACTAGACCATTTTGAAATATTTCACGGGGGCAAAGCTAGTTATACATATAGAATGCAGCATTTTAGGTCCGTGGCAAGTACAAAAAGTCGTCTATCTATTAAAATACATACAAGTTTTTTACTGACTGTAATTCTGTTAAATGTACTTGACCTTGCATTCAATTTACATTGTCCATACTACATTTAATTATTTCTGAGTTACAAAAGCGCTTAGTTGATGCAACTTGTGACCAAAGGGCTGGCAGTTTTCTCTCTCAAAGAATCAGCATCGCTATTCAGCGAGGCAACGCTGCCAGCCTTTTGGGCACCATGCCACGGGAGGCTTATTTAGATTTAATTAAAACTAAAAGTTGTAGTTTATTTAGTTTATTATTTTAAGTCGATCCAATACAGGAAGAGGGTCAAATTTAACTTTTGAGATCTGACCGTCTAGTGTAATCAAAGACTAAAAAATCGTCTTGATCGCGTTCGCGTTTACATCTGAATTACTATGGGCGCATTAGCGGCGCCACCGGTGGCACGCATCGACAACAAATAATCCTCATACTAACACTTTAACGCAAACGCGATCGAGACGTTTATTTGGTCGTTGATCACACTAGACGCTCAGAGCGTCAGGTGTAATAGACGACCAAAAATACGTCTCGAACGCGTTTGCTTTAAAGACTAATGCCCTTATTCAAAAACGTCACTCAAGCCTCTACTAGCTCTAAAATAATAATAATAATAATATCATGGGACAAATTGACACCAATTGCCCTAGTCCCAAACTGGGCAAAGCCTGTACTATGGGCACTAGACAACGGATAAACATACTTATACAGATAAATACATACTTATATACAGATTAAACATCCAAGACCCGAGAGCAAACATTCGTATTCATCATACAAACATCTGCCCCGACCGGGATTCGAACCCGGGACCTCAAGCTTCATAGTCAGGGTCGCTAACCACTAGGCCATCCGGTCTATAGGTTTCGTCGTCGTCGTTAAATAGGTTTTGTCTTATTCTTACTAGCGGAAATGTCAATGTGACAAAGGACAAGCGAACTTTGACGGCATTTTAGTTAATACAGGTTTATGAATAACAGGAAAATTGTCTAATGCTATGAGAATAGTTTGCTGTCGGTACATACCGCTAGAGGCGTTGCCAGTTTGACCATAGTAATTCAAACCTTAACGCTAACGCGATCCAGACGTTTTATCGTGTCAAAAATAATTATTAAGGAATGGAATTCGCTCCCATCGTCTGCATTTCCGGACGGGTACAATCTAGGGCTCTTCAAGGTTAGAGTGAATAGGCTGTTACTGAACCAGTGAGTTACACCTTAGGCCTCATCTGCACCTTTCATCAAGTGAGATAGAGGTCAATCACTGGTCAGTTTATAGTAAAAAAAAAATTACACTGCAGGTTTATAGTTTTCATAGTTTATTTGACACGTTAACGCGAACGCGATCGAAACGTTTGTTGCGAAGTAAAATTTATACAAGTCTTCGCCTATGCTAGAACGACCTGAGGTCGTGGGTCGGGTTATCTACTCACCAGTGATAGTATCGTGCTTGCACGGCGCTAGAGGTACAGTCAGCAGAACAGGCAGCTTTAGTGAGAATTAATGTAGACTCGTGAACGCCGAGTGGTGGGAATTTGATCGTTATTCATTGAATTGGTAGTTTATTAATACAAACATTGACTTACCAACTCCATGGACTTCAGGTTAGCGATTGAAAACGTTGGAACCAAAAGACCACTAATTAAATTACGTCAAATCTTACACTAAAAAAAACGACCAAGTCCCGTAGAAAGCTTTTCCCCAGTGTTTTAAAAAGTCCAGTGTAAGCAGAGCCCTGCTCCTAAGCAAAATATACGCAGTGTGGGGTCAACTTATATTGGTCCTCGAAATCTAGAGACAGGCATAAAAATTAAGATTTTGAGACTTTTCTGAGTGGTTGTACTATAAGAGCTACCTTCATACCAAATTTCAAGGTTCTAGGACAACTGGAAGTACCCTTTAGGTTTTTTAAAAACGGCAATTTGTATGGACACGACTTTTTAAATGACTGTATCTTTTGATTGCGTTGACTTAGATGCTTGATTTTTTCACAGCTTCAAGGGGCTGCAGGTTTGAGTATTTGATATTAATTTCAGCATCCTACCTTCACGGGTTCCAAAGAAAAAGGGTCTTGACAGACAGACAGACAGACAGACAGACAGACGGACAACAAAGTGATCCTATAAGGGTTCCGTTTTTTCCTTTTGAGGTACGGAACCCTAAAAAGGTTTCAAAGTTCATATTTTAAATAATACTATACAGAGTACTATAATTAAGTACATTTATTTTGTAATTTATCATGACCTCTTTGGCGAAGGAAAACATCATGAGGAAACCATTTCAATGACGTGTGTGAAGGAGAACCTCTCAAGCCCAAGCCCTCTCGTTCTAAGAGGAGGCCTGTGCCCAGCAGTGGGATGCAAAAAGGCTGGTGATGATGACTATACAGGGTGTTAGGCAGACAGTTGGCCAAATGAAAATGGTGGACGTGGACGCCATCTGCTACTTATACAGCTCAAATTCCTTGGCCACAGCCACTTGGCCAGGGTTTTATATTTAGGTAACCCACCCTCTTGCAGATAATCGGCGTGAAGCAGCAGCACCCCTGAGGGTCGAGCACGACTTTACGAATGCTGCGTAACGTAAAATCGAATACTTAGTTAACGTTACCGAGTTTGTATGACGTTTGGAACAGCGCCCGCCCGTGAGTGTATTTGGAACAAAAATTTAGTATGAGGTTTCTCGATCTCGATACGATAACCGTAGCGTCAGCATTCGTAAAGTCGTGCTCGACCCTCTGTTGCGTCTCGTTCGGTCAGTGAGAGTGCCGGAGGCCGGATCCCCCCGCTTTCGTCTATCCCTTTCCCTCATAGGCCGGCACTGACTCTTGGTGTTGCTGGTTCTCATGGGTGGTGGTGATCACTTACCATCAAGTAACTTTCAATAAGAATAAAATAAACAAATGAATACCTAACCTGACTTCAATCATTTATCTACTTACTTATACAATAATAATATTCTCAACGTTGCAGAAAAAGAGCAACTGCAATTTGCCAACTAACCTACACGCGTTTCTGCTAACTCTACCTCCGAAGTGTAGATAGCTGATAATTTATAGTTTTCTCTGATTAAACTCACAAACGGGGAATAAGTGATTCACACGCTATTCACATTTTAATTTACCTTATAATGTAGAGGTGTAAGTTACTTTTGGGTGTTGACGGTGATTACATTTCGGTATTAATTACCGTTTTTTGAACCCACAAATACAGATGACAATCGCAGTTTTGTTCTTATGTGTTACCATTCATCATCACGTCAGCCGAAAGACGTCCACTGCTGGCCGGCGGCCTCCCCCGGCTCTCCACTCAGACCGGTCTTGTGCTTTCCGCATCCACCGCGGTCCCGCAATCTTTACTAGGTCCCTATACAACAAAAATTACAAGAGCTACAATTTAACATATTTGTAAATATGTCAAATTGTAAGACTTGTAACTTTTTGGTATAGGGGGCTGGTCGTCGCTCCATCTTGTTGGAGGCCTATACCGACAGCTTGTCTCGGGAGACGTCCGTGGACGCCATTCGAGAACCTTAGACCTTTTCTGCTCAGTGAAATTATGAAATGTAAATACACAAATTAATTCCGTAAAACTGAAACTACGAGCCCAGGATCAAACCCACGACGGTGCACTAATGTTTTACCGACACACGTTACACAACTGATTTGTTTCACAAAATTATCAATTCATAACCCGCATTTATTTCTGACTCTGTAAGTATCTCAGGATTTTCATAAAACAAACCTGACCTAACGTATAGGATTCTACAAGATAGTCCTGAAATATTTACAGTTTAAGAGAAAAAGCAGGCTTTGGAAATGATCATTTTGCCTGCACTGCCTAAGCGGCCGTACATTAAACCACCAGGCTACCACGGCTTTTCAGGCCAATTACACGCATGAAACAAAGACATACCGCTTCAAAAAAAAGATAACTTCCCATAAAAATCTAATTTTCACACCTCCCATTACATTAGTGCTTAGCCGAACACGCGATCAGCCACTTTGCCAAAACAAAACACAGTCATATCTCCTTAAATACCCTAGCAAATCGGCAGGCGATTCCTCTATCAAGCTAGCACACTTTCGCCTCTTATAGCGCCGATATAGAGCTTAGTATGGTTTTCTCTGGCTGTATAAAGGTGGTATAGAGGTAAGCGGATGGCCCAAAATGCTGGATGGCGTGCGTAGAGCACATTTGGCATGGGCACGAAAGGTTCCCCGCTAAGTTTAGCACTGTGTTTTAGAATTGGCCGGGCATTGTAAATATAAACGCGTCGATAATAATGGAGATGACGTTGATTTATAGCAATTAAAAGATTAACGGTCTTTGCGAAAGAGAGCTACTTTTTCATGAAGTAGAACAATTTGAACATGAAACTAGGAAGTACGAGTAGAACATTTTTAACATGAAACTAATAATAAAATGAACGGATTACTAAGTTTTTAACATGAAACTACCGTGAGACTCAATCATAGTGAAATAAACGGATCAGTCAAGTATAGCTCGACTTGTTTCGGACTAATCCGTAATCCTTCCTCTGGGAGCACACGCCACGCCGGTGACGAGACGTAAACTACGCGCCGCGGCTCTTCTCTCGCGGCTGCTTGGCGCAGCCGAAGACTACGGATTACGGACTACGGATTAGTCCGAAACATGTCGAGCTATACTCGACTGACATACGTGAGTGATCCGTTTATTTCACTTTGGATTACTAAGGTAAATATTTAACAAGACATGTTTCAGATTAATAGATTTGTAGCCTTCCTCTAGAAGCGCACACATGCACACTGCGCGCCGCTGCTCTGCTCACACATAAATTAGTTCCAAACGTGTCGGACTAAACTCGACTTATATACGTGAGTGATTCGTTTATTTTACTAAGTAGAACAATGTTTTCAATGAGTTTAGGCGCTAAAATCAGCTAAACGTAAACGTAAACGTTCATTCCAACAATTGACAGATTTTAAATAATTTTATTCAATAAAAACAATCAATCACAAAAAAATCATTACAAATGAACAAACTAATGATCAGCGCTAGGCTTCGTCATTGACAGAATAGAACTAGAAATGTCAAAAACATCAGACATTTTAATTTAATTCTCACCTCAAGAACATCTGACCTGAGTCGTTTTTAATCAAACTTATCTAGAAAAACATCGCGATTTAACTAACTTTTTACTGCGAAAAGCTACAATGCCACAGGCAGACGTGTGTGACACCTCAAACTTATAACACCCCTCTTTTCGGGTTGGAGCTTATAATGTAGATTTTTTAGGGGCACGAAATCAAACACCGGTTCAGAACACTACTGTATTCAAAAATGCAAGTATATACAGCTTACATCAGGCCCTAACGGGCTCGGTAAATATGGTTGAGAGGATATGTATGGTATTTCGAATATTTTATAACGTTTTAAGTCAAGGGTTCTATCTAAACGTTTTGATCGATAACGCCTGAAGATGGGAACACAAAATTGAGTAATTTGGGTTCGACTCAGCTGTTGGCAGCGGAGCTCCCTGGATGTCTGGGGCTGCTGGTAGCCGGCGTCAACGCTGAGGTCGGACCGCGGTGAAGGCCTGAAGGGCAGAGCACGTCTGGGGCGACCAGGCGAGCTTACTGGGGTGTACCAAACACCTCCTGCAATGGGCAACTCAATGAATATCGTGAAAGTATAAAGCGACCTTCCGCAGGATGGGACATTACGGCAGGTGACAGGCTAGCAATCCTTCTATATGCTTAGCTGCCTTGGAGGCTTTGGCCATAGTGATAGGGGAAAACACAGCAGAAGGCTTGGGCCCTAAGCATGTCGCATAACCTCACTTGCGGGTCAAGTGGTAAGAATTGAAGTGAACTCACCTTTCGGAGGATAATTGTCCTGTTTGAGAAAGTGACAAATGTCAACTCCAGGGAAAGCTGGGACACTCTGGTCACTCAAGACTTCGGTGCGCTCGCTGAAATGACACGTTTAGGTTAACACTAGTACCACAGAATTTGTGAACATTCGTCTGTAGCCACTGTCGGAGATACTTACGATGCAGGGGAACGAATCCCTCGATTTAAGTCGGTACAGAGACGGACAAACGGAGGTACCAGCAGCACACCTCACCGGATTTGTAGGTTAGGCCACCAAATTAATTGTTAAATTATGCACAACTGAAATTGAACAAAATACAGGTCAAATAGACGAACTTCAATATTAATAACGCCATTAAACACCAATATAGAAGGAATCCTACAAGATTTTCCTCGATTTCGACTAAACTCCACTGCACTCGCCAAATAGTCAGAATAAAAAACAATGGATGACCAAAGTTGCCACCCGAAACAATTGAGTTTGACAGGTCCATGAAATGTCACAAGATAAGTGGAGGAATAGCCCTGGAATTACCAAAATAGCAAAACTTTTCAAAAGAAGACGATTGGGCGATAAAAGGAGGAAATCTAAATGATTTCGAAAATATTTTAATTATAATACTTACTTCCTGACAGCTATTCGGCTGCTTTAATGTCAACTAGCAACACTGCTTCTATAGACTAAATACAATAACAATCAACAATACTGTTCGAGTACTTGAAATAAACACCGATAATTTGTCTTTCAAAAAATAACCATTACACACCCCCTCAACCAGGAGAATTTTACGCCGGAAGCAAGCTGAACAAGTAAAATTCAAGCTCGCCCTCGAGCTGCAACAAAGCCTACAAACAAGCAATAACAGAACTAACAAAACGCAGTTGTAGTTACTGCTGATGACGATGAAGCACCCTGGCATCCCGGCCCAGGACACACAGGTGCTGCAGCACCTTGGCATCGTTCGAGTCCGCGGGGCCGTCGCTGGAAACGAACGCATCGAGGCCTCCGGCACTGCAGCGTAAGGACAATCATGCAGCAGCCGGATGAATGCTAAAGAGAAAAAAAAAATCATGCAGTATTCAAATTACATTGCACCATGGCAATTGACTGGTAAAACGGAACCAATCTATAACAGTAAGTACTGTATAAAACAACGGAAGAGATAAATTGTCCAAGACAATAAAAATAATAAGAGGGTAGGTATATTATTGATGATACCTAACGCCCTAGAGACGTAAAGGTAATGGAACCCTAAGTTTATTCTCCTTTCACTAAGTTAGAGGACCGGACTAACATTAACGACTTATCTTAAATTTACTAACATGCCTTAATCAATAATTAATTTACTAACACTTACACAAGGAATTGAACGTGTTCTGTTTTGCGAGGTGCAAGCGGTAGCGTAAATATCACTATAATAATAATGGAGAAAAAAAAAAGTTAATGATTCCAGAGAAACCGTCGCAGAAAACTGGGTTACCAACCACTCAGTGATGTTCTAATCGAACCTTTGACGAATTCTACAGAGATCCAAAAAAGAGCTCCAAAGAAAAAAGGGTGGCAATCATTCAGATTTAAACCGGTTCCGGTGTTCCATACCGTCGGCGGATTCTGAAGAGACCCACAAGAGAGATCCAAAGAAACAGGAAAAAATAAATACCGGTTCCTCCCTTATCACAGCACTACTAGAGTCACCACCCGCTCTCAACAACGTGTGAACTACTTAAGACGATTAGTCCTGAGCCACACCGGTGTAGGCTTAACACTGGACAGGTTCACCTGAAGGAAGTAAGAACATCTATACATTCATACACAGGCAAGTCGATACCTAGCCGACGACAGCACAGCAAAACACGTTCAAGCCTGACCAACGAGTAAGAATTTAATTTAACCTAAAGGAAAATGAAACCGCTCAATGATCTAAATTGATCAAAGGGGACAACGCATAACCAACTTTAAAGACTTATCACACCAATATTGATCCAACACCCAGGACAAATGTTCATCATTCCAATATTATAATCTCCACGGTCCGGGGGAACCAAAGTCATAACCAGTTAAGTAGCATTAGTAGAAGGTGGCTTGCAGTCTTTTACGTGCCACTTTCCCAACGGCTTTCCGTTCATGTCCTCTAGCTCGTAAACTAGACGCGAGATCTTGCGAAGCACGCGACATTTTTCATACTTCGGTGCCAACTTCGCAGCGAAATATTTTCCAGCATTGCTCTGCTTAAAAGTTCGTTTCCACACCTCGTCGCCCACATTAAACTCGATGTCACGACGCTTGCTGTTATAGTGCTTAATGTTACGATCGTGAGCTTTTTGTAACGAGTCTTTCACCGTGGAGAAGATATCCTTGAGAACGACGATCTTATCCACGTAGTCTCGTCTCGAAGAGAAGATAATCTCCTCGACGGTTTCAGGATCACCATAAATCGTGCCGTCCGGCACCGCTTCGCGTCCATGCACTAATAGGAATGGAGAGAACGACGTTGATTCGTTAACTGACGTATTCAGTGCGAACTGTATTTTTGAGATATTTACGTCCCACGTTCTGTGATCAGATTCCACGAAACTAGAAACGGCGGTAACGATAGTTTTATTGTATCTTTCAACTGTATTTACCTGTGGACAGTACACTGGGGTATAATGAAGCTGAGGTATGTTATACTTAGCAAATAACTGATGAACATCGCCCCCCGTGAAGTAAGATGCATTGTCCGCAATAATAGTTTGCGGGATACCGTGTACCATAAAGACGTGGTCCTCCATACGTTGTGAAATTACTTTACCGGTCGCTCGACGCATAGGAAACAGCATGCAGTATTTGGTGAAGATACACATAACCACTAGCAGATAGGTGTTTAGCTGTCTCGAAGGTGGAAGCGGACCAACCAAGTCCAGGCTGAGGCACTGAAAGGGACGAGAGCACTCCTTGGCATTGCCCATAAAACCGGGGGTGGGTTGCTGGCTATGTTTATATGCTGAACATACTGAGCAATTTGCGACGTAGCGGATCACATCTGAATACATACCGGGCCAGAAGTAACGCAATCTTAGCCTTTTGTACGTTTTCGCGGTACCCAGATGTGCGGCGGTGGGAACAGAGTGATTCGCATGCATGGTTTCTTCGCGAAAGTCAGCCGGTATAACCTTTTTCCACTCAAAGTCCTTCTTTAAGGAGTTATTCGATTTGGTATATCGGTAGAGACGACCGTCCGTAATTTGGAAGTTGGGGCACGATGCCGGGTTCTCCTCACACCGTTTACGAATGCCAAGGTACCATGTATCTAGTATAAAATTTGTATTTATAAGACAGACGGGTATAGTGTAGTCAGAGGAACTAGTTAGAGGAACGGACCTTGACAGAGCATCTGGCAAAATATTCTCTGAGCCTCGACGGTGCTCAATTACAAAATTGTAAGGGGAGAGACGACAACCCCAACGCTCGAGGCGTCCCGTAGGGTTTTTTAGATTTAGGAACCAATTTAGACTGGAATGGTCTGTGATAATTTTAAATTGTTTATCGCCTTCGAGGTAAGGCCTAAAATGCTCGACAACATTAACAACAGCTAGAGCCTCTCGTTCAGTAGCTGAATAGTTACGTTCTGGTGGTGACAATGACCTACTGTAGTATGCCAGAGGGTGTTCTTCGCCTTCAAAATCCTGGGTCAGTGTGCCTCCTACGCCGAAGTCGGACGCGTCACAATGGACCGTGAACGGCTTTGTGAAGTCAGGGCATGCAAGGACTGGGGCAGTAGTCATGGCCTGTTTAAGTTCGCAGAAGGCGTTGTCAGCTTCCGGTGACCAGCGGAAAGGTGGAGCCCCTTTTTTAGTTGTAGTAAGTTGATTAAGAGGCCCAGCTATGTTACTGAAATTTTTAATAAATCGCCTGTAGTATGACGCTGTGCCCAGGAATCGCTTAACGTCCTTACGGCTTGCCGGAATTGGAAAATCGATGATAGCCTTGACTTTGTCGGGATCAGTGCGTAGACCGAACTCATCCACGAGAAAGCCCAGGTACTTAAGTTGTTTACGGAAAAAATTGCATTTAGATAAGTTAATGGTAAGGTTAGCAAAACGAAGGCGATCCAAAACGGTACGAAGTAAGGTAAGATGCTCGGTAAAGGTCTCGGAAACAATAATAATATCATCCAAGTAGATGAATATGCGACCACTATACTCGGGTCCAAAAAGTATGTCCATAAGTCGTTGTTGAGTCGCAGGCGCCGAAGTCAGTCCGAAGCACATGACTTTAAAATGAAACAAACCGCGGGACGGAACGGTAAATGCGGTTTTTTCTTTAGACTCCTGCGAATCGAGAGGGATTTTGCCAAAAAGCGGATTTCAGATCGAGGGAGGATAAGAACTTAGCGTTACCAAGCTGATCTAATATTTGATTGATATACGGCAGTGGATAGGCATCGTGTTTCGAAATTTCGTTGAGCTTTCTGCTGTCGAGGCAAAATCGTAACGAACCGTCAGCCTTCGGAGCCATTGTGACGGGATTGTTCCATGGGCTGGAGCTAGGCTCAACAACGTCAAGCTCCAACATCTCATCCAGCTGCTTGTTCAACTCGGCTAACCTTGACGGGGATAGCATGTAGTACCGTTGTTTAATCGGTTTAGCGTCACCGGTGTCGATGGTGTGAGTCAGCAAGTGTGTACGACCTAAACCCTTCAGTTCCGAAGATATTTGCTCGAATTCTTTCAGTAAGTCCTCAGCCCGTGCTTGTTCCTCCGATGATAGAGATTCTAATCCTTGTATAAACCTAACCTCTGAAGTAATAGTTGAAATATGCTCCTCGTCCGAGAAAGAACACCCATTTTGCAGTAGACTAAGTACATCTGGAGCAATGTTGAATGACTTCCAAAAGTTGATACCAAGTAATATCTTTGTGGAAACCCCAGGGATTACATAAAATTTAATAATTGACGTCTTATCTCCCACCGTAACTGGTAAAAACACGTAACCCGATACTGGAGAAGAGGAACCGTTCGCTGTTATGATGTGATCAAGATCCGGAGATTTGTGAATAGTGACAGCGTCTTTGAAATACCGACAAGTGTCATCACCGATGATAGAAATCTCTGATCCCGAATCTAAGAGGCCGTTGTACCGAACGTCATAAATCTTCACTGCTAGGTATGGACGCAAATCCTGGCCTTCTATTAAACTATTTAATTTTGAATGTGGGTAATTCTCAAAAAAATTCCTAAGTGTCAACAACCAAGCCCGCCACTCGACCGGGCGGAGTGCAACCTTCTTAGATGTGTTAGTTGTATTTAATTGATGTCGTTGTATGTTATCATCATTCGGGGGTTGTTCCGCTGTGGTGAAAATAATTGGAGAAGTTGTTAACTTTTTAGGGGGTGATCTGTTGGGGTGTTTAGTATTTTCAACTTTTCCTGGGTAGGAAGTTTGGAGGTGTTTCAAAAGATTATTGGTTGTTGATATTTTATTGGGGGGTCCTTTAGGTATCATGTTGTTTGAAGATTTCACAATGTTGTTATTATTCGACGTAGTAGAAATTGGGTATTGGTAATTTAACGAGGACGGGTAATAAATTCTTGATTTAAAGTATTTTTTATTCGAGGTAGCGTTTAAGTAGTACTGGGGAGATTTTTGTAATCGGGTAGCATTAGTACTGTAGGTAGGGTAAGTAGTAATGTTAGTGTTAGGGGGTGGTGGTAGTGGGTGTGCGTCGTGGAAAGGAATATTATTTGGGAGGTAAGCGTTAGTATGCGTACGAGGTGTATTAGGTTTGTTAGTGGGAAGCGATGCGTGTGTATGGGTAGCGGTACTAAATGGCGGTGGGGTATTTTTAAAGTTCGAGTAGGTATATGTATGCGCAGCGTGGACGGGAATGTTATTAGGGTCATAAGCGTTAATAAGCATTCGTGGGGTATTATATTTGTTAGTGGGAAAGGATGGGTAATTCCGAGTAGGTATATGTGGGAAAGTCATATCCGGTTGTGTATGGTTTGTGGTAAAATTGAATAATTTTCCTTTAAATGGAGTAACTTTAGGTATAGCATTTATTTTTAAATTTGGAGGTAATTTAGAATGATTAACCGGGCCAGCCATACTCTGGGACCGGTTTATTCGTTTTTTGCATTCAAATCTGGTAAGCATTTTGGACAAGTACGCGCGGTTACATGATTTTCACCACAGCGATAACAAATTAGTTTATGAGGTGATCTACACTCCTTTAAGGTGTGACCATTTACACGACATCTGACACAAAAATTCGGAGCATGTGTTACCACCGACACGTGACTATTTTTGCCGAATGACTTATACACCAAATCTGACGCTAGTAAGTTCTTTGTATTCGTGGTTGGTTCTGTAAACAACTTGGCCCGTTGATTGGCGGCCTCAAGCAATCGACACTTACTTTTTAAGTCTGTTAATGAATCTATCGTTTGTAAAGCTAATTGTTTAGAATAATACGGTCGCACGTTACGCATTACTATATATAACTTCTCCGACTCTGGTATTGTTTTATCTAAGCGAGCGAAGTAGCACTGCATTGTATTCAAATAATTTGTTATGCTCTCGTCAGTGCCCTGCGTCCGGGTTCTGATCTCGTCGAGTAGGCGCTCGTTGTAGTCAGCTGGCAGGTATTCCGATAAGAGCCACTGCTTTAGTTCTGCCCAGCTGTTCGCCGCCAAGCCGAGACCATCGAACCAAGACGCCGCTCCGTCGGTAAATAGTTCGCAAGCAGAACATAACAAATCAGTCTCGGTAATCCCGCGCGACAACCGTAATTGCTCTAATTTCCTAAGGAAAGTTTTAACACAAGTGTTACCATTATATTGTAAGTTTAATTTATGCACACTAGCGTGGCGTCCACACCTACAGTTAGGGGTAGTGTTAGGTGTATGTACGTTCGGCTCGACGGCTGGTTCTATAATTAAAGCACTGCGGAAGTTTGACATAATCGTATCTAATTTATACAGTAATTTATGCAACCTGTCGGATATTTCTGTGAACTGGATGGTGTCGGCATCGGAGGGGTTAACTCGCGTAATTCGGTGGTAGAGGTGGTGGGCGACTGCCTGAACCCTATTTAAAACCTTTACGGAACTACGCCTGTCCGCCGACTCCTGTAACAACGAGTCTAGCTCTGCAAGCTTCGCAGTAATCGCGATGAGCTCCTCCGAAATATCGCCAACAAACTCCGCCACTTCATCCGTAGGTATCTCGGCATTTAGTTTACGAATTTGGGCTCGTAAGTCCGCGATGTTTGCAGCGGGGATGCCAAGTCGTACTCTAACCTCGTACTCCAACTCATCCTTGTGTAATAGGTTAAATAAAATGGGACGTTCTTCCATTACCCGTGATAAATTCAACGCAGTAGAGGTAGAAGGACCGGTTTAGGTACCTAATGTTAACCAACAATGTCTCAAATATTTTTTATTTTCGTGAGACATGAGGAAAGCTGCACACTACTAGTGTGGAATTATTTAATGGTAAGTACTGACCTGCTAGGTCAAATTCATGTAATCAATTTTATTATTTTTAAAGTTACCGTTAAAGTAGGTATGTAGTTATAATGTCCAAAATGGGTTATGTAACTATTGGTATAGAAAAATATGTTTTCCCTGTAGGTTCGAGCGTGATCGATCAATTACAATAATTAAGTAGTTGTCAGGTTTACCTAAGAGTAATTTTATAAGTATAGGGTGAAATTTCAACCAACCATGAGCCAATCCTTTGTACTACCTTAGTAGTTGATGACAATATTTTAATTTTAACAAGATAACACAAACAAGTTTTTATACTTAGCTCCTTTATACTTTAACAAGTAGGTACATAACTTCAGAAAAGTTGGCTCCAAATAGTGGGGTAAACCCTTTAGTGGTATGTCACAGAAGCTTAAAAACTGTGTAAACTTAGCAATACAATTCATAAAAGTTTAATAACTATGTAAAAATAAAATTGTAAAAATATATGTATAAGTTGGTTCTTAGGAGCTGGGCGAGTACAGTCGATAGGGAAATTCACAGAAATCAATTGTGCATAAACGGAAAGATAGACAAGTAATATTGCCTTGTACAAGTACATATGAAGTACAAGAACCGAAAACACAAGTTACTTCATAACCTTAGTATTTATATTAGGATATTAAATAATTTTTTTTTGTTTTTTTTTTATTGACTTGTAATTTCAAACACAATGAATACCTGCTCTTAATTGAAATTACCAACTTGAAAAATTGAACTAGGCTGGAAAGTCTACAAATTACTTAAAATTTAACCAAGTTTATTAACACAACAAGCGTTATCGATCAACTCCTTTCAGAGCTATGTAATTTTGACCTGATTAAGTGAAAACGTTAGATAATATGTTCGGGCGCCATATAATGTAGATTTTTTAGGGGCACGAAATCAAACACCGGTTCAGAACACTACTGTATTCAAAAATGGAAGTATATACAGCTTACATCAGGCCCTAACGGGCTCGGTAAATATGGTTGAGAGGATATGTATGGTATTTCGAATATTTTATAACGTTTTAAGTCAAGGGTTCTATCTAAACGTTTTGATCGATAACGCCTGAAGATGGGAACACAAAATTGAGTAATTTGGGTTCGACTCAGCTGTTGGCAGCGGAGCTCCCTGGATGTCTGGGGCTGCTGGTAGCCGGCGTCAACGCTGAGGTCGGACCGCGGTGAAGGCCTGAAGGGCAGAGCACGTCTGGGGCGACCAGGCGAGCTTACTGGGGTGTACCAAACACCTCCTGCAATGGGCAACTCAATGAATATCGTGAAAGTATAAAGCGACCTTCCGCAGGATGGGACATTACGGCAGGTGACAGGCTAGCAATCCTTCTATATGCTTAGCTGCCTTGGAGGCTTTGGCCATAGTGATAGGGGAAAACACAGCAGAAGGCTTGGGCCCTAAGCATGTCGCATAACCTCACTTGCGGGTCAAGTGGTAAGAATTGAAGTGAACTCACCTTTCGGAGGATAATTGTCCTGTTTGAGAAAGTGACAAATGTCAACTCCAGGGAAAGCTGGGACACTCTGGTCACTCAAGACTTCGGTGCGCTCGCTGAAATGACACGTTTAGGTTAACACTAGTACCACAGAATTTGTGAACATTCGTCTGTAGCCACTGTCGGAGATACTTACGATGCAGGGGAACGAATCCCTCGATTTAAGTCGGTACAGAGACGGACAAACGGAGGTACCAGCAGCACACCTCACCGGATTTGTAGGTTAGGCCACCAAATTAATTGTTAAATTATGCACAACTGAAATTGAACAAAATACAGGTCAAATAGACGAACTTCAATATTAATAACGCCATTAAACACCAATATAGAAGGAATCCTACAAGATTTTCCTCGATTTCGACTAAACTCCACTGCACTCGCCAAATAGTCAGAATAAAAAACAATGGATGACCAAAGTTGCCACCCGAAACAATTGAGTTTGACAGGTCCATGAAATGTCACAAGATAAGTGGAGGAATAGCCCTGGAATTACCAAAATAGCAAAACTTTTCAAAAGAAGACGATTGGGCGATAAAAGGAGGAAATCTAAATGATTTCGAAAATATTTTAATTATAATACTTACTTCCTGACAGCTATTCGGCTGCTTTAATGTCAACTAGCAACACTGCTTCTATAGACTAAATACAATAACAATCAACAATACTGTTCGAGTACTTGAAATAAACACCGATAATGTGTCTTTCAAAAAATAACCATTACAAGCTCAAAAATAAACCTAACGTTTAGTTAATAACTCGCTAAACGTTTACGGTATAGCGCTATATATTCCGACTGGTCTTTAAATAGCAATGGCATACCGTGTGTGGGGTTTACGAGTGGCGTCGCCAATCAATATGTTCGGTTCCCCGTGCCAGCCACCATCTTTGATTTAGAAGTAGGTAAGAACGCGCGAGCGTGGTGGAATGGATGTATGTATGTATCTCTTTAATGCACATAAAACATAAACCCTGTTATTCATAAACGTATACTAACTAATATGCCGTTAAAGTTCGTTTGTCCCTTTTTGTCACATTGACGTTTTCTCTAGTAAGAAGAAGACAGAACCTATTTTAGTTAATAGAGGCTTGAGTGACGTTTATGAATAAGGGCAAAAATCTATACCTATAAAACAGTACCGTGACTGACTGACTGTTAGCCTAAACCACTGGACCTAGAGACTTGAAATTTGGCAAACATGTACCTTGAATATCCCAGAGGTGCATTAAAAAGGGATTTTTCGAAATTCTCACGGGATAGGTACTAGCCCATTTTGAAATATTTCACGGAGGCGAAGCCGCGGGGCATAAGCTAGTAACAGATACGAAGAAAAGCAAATGTACAAAGGCGAACTTAGCCCTTAAAGGGATCTCTATACCAATTGAAGATGAAGATCTCTAGGTGAAGGATGATTGTGGGGTAAGTCGTGAAAATCCCATTTATTCTCTATCCTGTGGGAATTTCAACGAATCCGTCCTTTAGTGCTTGTCTATACATCCTATTAAAGGCAACCTCTATGCAAAATTTTGATATTTATTTTATATGTATTTTTATTTACTAAATCAAAGTTTCAAATTTTGCAGTTAGTATCCCAAAAAATCAGGATAATATAAATCTGAGCCTGGGTTTGGACTTTTGAGCACGTGACGTGAAGTGTGTTCATGAAGAGGCGAAAATAAACCGACTGCAAAAACAATTAACTTACATTAATATATCTGTCACTCACACAACTGAGACAAATCTAATGACACCAAAATTATGTTGAAAATCGTGAAGCTGTTCAAGCTGTAGAGCATGAAACAGCATTAGACACACTTTATAGTAAGTTACACATACTCTCGAAAACATAACCCTCCTTCTATTCGGCGTCGGGTAAGAACTACAGCATTCATAAATTTTGCTAAGTTAAAAGTCCTTGCTTAACCATAACTTTGAGTAAGTACCTGTAATATTATTTTTACGATTTTACAACCGACCGAAATTTTAAAACGGAAGCAAAACGTATTTTATGTAGAAGCAATA
The DNA here is from genome assembly GCA_963691665.1 of Clepsis dumicolana. Lineage (NCBI taxonomy): Eukaryota > Metazoa > Arthropoda > Insecta > Lepidoptera > Tortricidae > Clepsis > Clepsis dumicolana. The sequence continues at coordinate 1,460,860 of OY829527.1, forward strand.
ATTAACCTGGGTCTTAAACGTCGGTTCAAGTTGGACATAAAAAAGCTTTCCTTCCATCGTTATGGCGTGAAATTTAAATCTTAATTTATTATTTAAGAAATACAGGGTTCTGTAAAAAAAGCCTCTAAAAGAAAACGGAAGTCCAGAATTAATTCGTTGTATGTCGGTATATAAATTGCGGGTAAATCAAAACCTGTAAGAGTTACCTATAAATTGTTCTACAGTTACATATAAAAAGAGATAGTACGTCATCAGCATGCCGAAAACTAAACGAAATTATTGTAGCTTCTTTAGCCTTAGTCGCTTTGGAATAAGGTCCAAAATGTCAACATGTTCGGGACGTGTTTTTCGATTGTTTTATGTGAGCATATGACGTATCTTTACTTAAATATAATAACTATTATCATTGCAGGTAAGTACCACCAAGGAAAATACTGATAACTGATTATTTGTGGTTATTTGACACCACTTTCACAGCTCTGATTGACTTGAATTTTGATATTGACACGTAGATCGGAAGAAGACTCAGCAAAAAAAAATTATGTTAAAAAATATTTTTTAACAAAAACGCATCTATCTCTCGCTGAGATGTTTTATTTGCATGTCATAGAAGGAGACAAAATTAATACTAAAAAACGTTGACAGCATTAATTTCGGTACAAGTAATAAATACTTTTATTTATTCTATACGAAACAGACAGGGGATTCCATTCCATCGACATAAGTAATTATATGAAGCTCTTCCATTACTAATTGAGTGTCTGACAATGCACAGCCAAAACATTTGGCTCTAATTTTGCATAGAGGTTGCCTTTATGAAGCACTAAAGGATGGATTTGCTGAAATTCCCACGTGATATATAGAATATAAACTGGATTATGCGCGTACGAAGTCGCGGGTAAGATCTTGTATTTAATAAATTAAGTTGTTTTCATAATTCATCACGATATTACAGAACCCGAGCATAAAAATATTTAACGACTAAACTCATTTAGTACCACTTCAGTTAATAAATTACCTCGAATTTTAACAATATAACATAATTTTGAAGCACCCCGTAAATGAAGTTGAATTAAAAAATAAATTGCTTCTTTTTCAAAACCGGCCAAGTACGAGTTGGACTCGCGCAGGAAGGGTTCCGTGCCATTATCCATAAAAAAGGCAAAAAATAATGTCTGTTGTATAGGAGCCCCACTTAAATATTTATTGATTTCTGTTTTTAGTAGGTAGGTTATTATAGCGGAGTTATTTGTTATTATAGCGGCAACAGAAATACATCATTTGCAAAAATTGCAACTATCTAATTATCACGGTTTATGAGATACAGCTTGGTGACAGGCGGACAGACAGACGGACGGACAGCGGAGTCTTAGTAATAGGGTCCCGTTTTGTAACCGACTTCAAAAAAGGAGGAGGTTCTCAATTCGTCGGAATATTTTTTACCATTTGGATACGGAACCCTAAAAATGGACTTACCGGTAAAGTTATTCGGTATTTGAAGGTGTAACGGATTTGGCGGCATTCTGACGGATTTCTATTCGCCTACATTGTTTAAAAAAATAACCTTTTTTCCGTTAATTGCAAAAAAAAGCTTTGAATGTTCCAGTAATTTTGAATAAAACGTCTGATTGTTTTCGAAGAACCTAACAATTAGACATGATTTTTTTTGAGGAAAATTAATTATCATTACGATTGTGGAAATTGGTCAAATGCAGTCCTATTACCAATAGGACTCATTTGACCGCATTCCTTTATTTTTGTGGGGTGTTATAAGTTTGACATGACATGTGTATCTGTATATCTGTGTATCTGTCTGTGGCATCATAGCTCCCGAGCGGGTGGACCGATTTCGATGCGGTTTTTTTAGTCGAAAGCTAGCTTATTACATTTATTTCTAAGAGAAGCCCATTTTAGACCATAATATGTCTTAAAATCCGTGATAGCCTAGTGGTTTGACCTATGGCCTCTCAAGGAGAGTGTCGTGGGTTCAAATCCCGGCTCGCACCTCTGAGTTTTTCTGAATTTATGTGCGTAATTACATTTGTGATTTATCGTAAGCTTTTCCTTGAAGGAAAACATTGTGAGGAAACCTGCACACGTCTGCAAAGCAATTCAATGATGTGTGTGAAGTTCCCAATCCGTACTGGGCCCGCGTGGGAACTATAGCCCAAGCACTCACATTCTGAGAGGAGGCCTGTGCCCAGCAGTGGGACATAGAAAAGGCTGGTGACGATGATGTCTTAATATGTACAGTCAAGGAATTTCATTTCCAACCCACCTAAGGTTTAATATCGTATAGCAAACTGTCACCATAAGAGCTAGATAGGACACGACGCAGCTTGGACATGTCGCGTTTACGTTGACATTTTCGACCTTAATGCATTGCGAGTGTCTAACAACATTTCAACGAAATGGGTAGAGAGTTCAATTCCTTGATTGTAGCTACTATGTTGTTTGGCAGTAAAGATTTTTTAATTTTAATTTAATTTCAATATAATCTGATGGTAAGCGAAGATAACAAAATCTGGGTTATACTTACTCGTAATAAAATATAAGGCGTGGCTATGTTCAAACACAAATCTACAACGTATAAAAAAGGACAGCTCTAATTATGTTTTATTTAACGTTTGACTAAGCTTGGATAGAATATAATTGATATTCACGGGAAAACCGTAAAAATAAAAAATTGGGAGAAAAAATACAAAAAGATACTCCTACTGAGATCTTGGACAGAATAATTAAAAAAAAGACTGAACCGATTTTGATAAAACATGTCTACGAACCATCGCTAGAAAACCTGCTTTAAAAAAAACCGCATTCAAATCGGTTCAACACACATGACGGTCAAACTTATAACCCCTCTTTTTGCGTCGGGGGTTAGAAATTGATTTATTTTATTTTACAAGTACATTTAAATACTCCCATAAGATTATTTTTGGTTTTTTTTTTTTAATCAAACCACTTGTTATCCCAAACCTTTCTACACCATCAAGGTTTGAAATCCCATAGTAAATCTCAATGAGCGTAATCGAACCATCAATTTTAATTAGTGCAGTACGATTTGATGCATGGCCGTTACAGCCTAGAAACATTTAGATAGACCTAAAACCAACTTTTCGTAATAAAAGCAATTTACAATGACATTAAATCTAAGCTTAAACTAAATAAACTACAACTTAAAACTAAATTAAATCTAAATAAGGCCCCCGTGGCATAGTGCCCAAAAGGCTGGCAGCGTTGCCTCGCTGAATAGCGATGCTGATTCTTTGAGAGAGAAAACTGCCAGCCCTTTGGTCACAAGTTGCATCAACTAAGCGCTTTTGTAACTCAGAAATAAGCTTGTAAGCGCTTAACTTTTCGTATTTTTTATTTATACGTCCCGTTAGAAATTATTTTTAAATTTCAAACTGAAGCGTAAATCAGTATAACAGAAAGACCAAAAATACAAATACTTTCGCGAATTAATTTTCTGGTCTTCTTAATATAGGCAATTATTGACGTTTCAGTTTGAAGTTATGACTTGTCAATGTTTTTTTTTTTAATCTTCGGTTTTTTAAGGGTTTGATCTTCTTGGGTTTGACTTTGGCAAAAGTATGAGATTTTTCCTCATGTCTGGGGACATTTTTCAAGTAGTTACTTACCTAGTTCCTATCTGATGATAAGAAAGTTTTCAATCAGTATAATAAATTTTGATAGCTTTTATTCGTTATTTTTATGTCGATTCGAGATAACGAGTCATGAAATTTGCTCAAAGAGTTTAAAAAAGTCGATATTAAGTAGTATTATTTGCCACACACAACAAGCTAGTTTAGCATTTTTTCCTATGGAAAATTCTCAATATTCACTTTATAATGGCGAGGCACTATAGTTGCCACTTTGATCCGGAATCCTAAAAGGGCTCAAATTATAATAATAATTTATAAAATATCCTGTCTACAAAGTCATTAGTCTATGGCCACCTCGTTATTCTAGTCAATTTAATTGGTAGATTGTACGAAAGATATCGATTCTCGCCTCCATACATTTACTCGGCGGACGTTTTGTATGTATGTCTGTTAATTTATGCGGCTCTCGTTTGCTTTCAACTATCTGTATGTAAATTGTGATTGTTTACGATACAATTTTGGGTTCGGTAGAGCAGATGTTTGAGCAGTTTATGGGTCACCTGATGGTAAGTGACCATCACTGCCCGTAAGCAGCAGTGCTTGCATTGTTGTGTTCCGGTGTGGAGAACAGCCGGTGTAATTACGGGCACAAGAGGCGTTTCAGCTTAGCTCTCTAGGTTGGCAACGCATTTGCAAACCCCCCCGGGGTTGTGGGTGTCTATGGGCACTGGTGATCACTTACCATCAGGTGACCCACTTGCTCGTTTTCCTTCCTTGTCGTATAAATAAAATATATTGTAAGCCCTTCTTATGTCCATGTCAAAAACAGCGACAAAAAACCCTTTTTCTTTTTTCAAGCCTTTTCTACCCACATATTGTATACGAACATACATACAGACAGACACAATACCAGCATGCACAGTACAGGTTCTATTGTTTGAAGGAAAAGCAACCGGGAACCGGAGGTTGCCATCGCGACGACTTCCGGCCGTCGCTTACGGAGGCGATCCGGTTTGGCGCGAAAACGGTACCACTAGTTCTGAGTTTTTTTGGCTGGATTTTGGCAACGTTTGTAGAGTCGATTTCGAGATTTGGTTAGGAATTTTAAACTAAAATTATTTTTAAAATAAAACTACCGTGAGACTCAATCATAGTGAAATAAAAACGGATCACTCACGTATGTAAGTCGAGTTTACTTACGTACTTCCTCTGGGAGCGCAGGACCCAGCGAATATAAATTAAATTATTTTGACCCGAAATTTACACCTTAACGCAATCTTAGCTCTTTGGGTTGGTAACGCATCTGCAAACCCTCCGGGGTTGCGGATGTCTATGGGCAGTGGTGATCATTCACCATCAGGTGACCTACTTGCTTGTTTGCCTTCCTTGTTGTATAAAAATAACAACTTAGAAATGTTACCTTTCCGGGCGGCTCGTGCAATCCCTGATTCTCGCACGCGATAAATATTCCAAGTCACACATTTTCTGCCAACTGTCAATTCTTCAATTGTGTCTGAGCAAAAACTCACCACTACCCTTTTGCTCATTCCGACGTGATGGAGCTACAAATTCTCTACAAACTCTTCATTGGCTACATACAACTCTTCAAAATACAAAATCCAAAATTTTATTCAGCAAATAGGCGGTTGAACGCTTTTTTACACGTCATTTTTTTTTAGTCTACCAGGCCCTATTTCACCATCTTTAACAATGAAGCGCGCTAAAACAAAAGCTCTCCAAGTCAGCAGTTGACACCGAATTGTCATTGAAAACTGACAATCGTAAAGTTGGTGAAATAGGGCCATCGGAAAGACCATGATTGTCAAGAAGAATGCGCTCCAAGAAACTTGGCACAAAGTGTTTTTTTCTAAAAACAAGTTTTTTTTTATGCAACAAGGAAGGCAAATGAGCAAGTGGGTCACTAGATGGTAAGTGATCACCACTGCCAATAGACACCCGCAACTCCGGAGGGTTTGCAGACGCGTTGCCAACCTAGAGAGCTAAGATGAACTACGAGATGAGTTACATTATCCCTTACAATAGGTACGTAACCACAGATGAATTAAACAAAGAAAACTCATTGTATCATTAGAAAATAATGAAAAAAATTACAGTATTTTAGAAATTCTCACTCATTTGCCAGCCGAAAGACGTCCACTGCTGGCCGGCGGCCTCCCCCGCGGCTCTCCACTCAGACCGGTCTTGTGCTTTCCGCATCCACCGCGGTCCCGCCGCCCACTCACTCAATGCTCACTTAATATTTAGGCGAGAATCTGTAGTAGCGCTGCTAGTGTACTTTTACGGCTGGCGAGACGTGTGGTCGTTGCGAATTTATGTTTATTCCTAATTCTGACAATCCTGGCAGAAATCGCTGTTATTTATTATAATTTCGTGTTTTGCTGTCTTTGTCTGTACAGTCATGTCTGTGAAACCTATAGATAAATAAACCTATATTTTACAACGTTTTCTCAGGTAGATGTACTGTAAGTAATGTCAATAGTAAATTTGCAGCGAAAAGATGGTACCAAAAATACGTCTATTTTTAGCCGATTTCTGAAAAAGATGTCAGTTTGCAATTCGTCTGTTAATTATTGTGAATTCAGTGATATTTTTTAACCTGTCTTTTTCATTTCGCCAATACCTGATGCCTGAAATCAAACAATAATTTAAAATTTCGTGATAACTTAGCATCACGTTAGTATATTAATATTGATCATACATGTTTACGAACTAAAAAACAATTACGCGGGTGAGCAAAGTAATTGTTTTTTAGTTCATAAATATGGACCTCCGCAAAGTAACGCCTGATTCAATAAATTATACATGTTTACGTCGACGACGTACGAGTGCTTTTTACTCGTCCGTATTTCCGTATTTCCGTAAATTACTAAAACAGAAAGGGACTCCCGAAGTGTTCCAGCTACATTGCGTGAACTTTAGACCTCATAGATAACTAAACTATAGTTATAAATGAACACAAATTTACTATAATCAGGTGTAAACGCGACTAGTCACGCCGGGGGGTCAAATCGTGAAGAAACGCCACATCTTGTTAGCAACCTGATATCTCGCTTATTAGGGTATTGTGTTCAGGGCGTGGACGACAAAACTTAGAGGACTGCCAATGTCTATATAATCATCAACATCATCATCAGCCCACAGCACAGTCCACTGTTGGACATAGGCCTCTTCCATGGCGCGCCACAACACTTACACTTACAATACAATATTCCTTTACAACAATAGGTCTGCTGTTACCTACTAGTTTTACTGTAGACGGTTTCTTGCACATTCTTATTGGCAGTCATGGTCTTTGCGGAAGCGATGGTAGACTAAAACAAGTACGTGTAGGTAAGTATAACTTAACAGACTTAGAAAAGTTGAAAAGGAGTGGATGAATCGCTTGAGCGGAACGGAGCGAGTGAGAGTGACCGAAACCGTGGAGAGAGATAAATAACGCTTGTTCAAAGTTTCTCTAGAGCAAGTGGGAGCGAGATGAACAACTATCATTCCGTTCCGTGTCGTTCACAGATCAAAACAGTTCCAACTCGTTCACTGAACTACTGAACTAAAGGAACTAAAAGTCCGAACTAGTTCCTTTCACCGATTGAACGAGATCGGAGCGCTCCCTTTAAAGACCGAGTAGGCACAACTCTATGTAGCACTAGCTCGCAAATCGCCGGTGTGATGAGATGAGACTATAACCCAACCAACTTGGAAAAGTTGAAAAACCACCGACATTGTCATTTCGAAGTTCAATATTTCAAAAATGGTTGAACCGATTTTATTGAAATTCAACTAATAACCATCTCGATTAAAAAAACCGCATCGAAATAGGTCCTTCCGTTTGGGAGCTATAATGCCACAGACAGATACACAGGTCAAACTTATAACACTCCTCTTTTTGGATCGGACGTTAAAACGAGCGTTTTAATGCCTACTTTGCTGAATATAATTTTGAATATGAATTTGAATTAATTTAGTATGGGGCTTAGAACTCTATTGTTAGTTTTTTCTTTAAGTATATAGGTACATGACGGACCGAGTTCTAAATACAGAGGCCCGAGTATGAATATTCGAAACCTGCATCACGTAAAGCAAATAGTAAACGTTATCGAGTTTGTATGACGTTTGGAACAGCGCCCGCCCGTGAGCGTATTTGGAACTAAAGTTTAGTATGCGGTTTCTCGATCTCGATACGATAACGTAACGTTACGCAGGATTCGAAAACTCGTGCTCGGCCCTCTGAATACGAAATGAATGGCACAGAAACCTCTCTATAGTGATATTATAGCTACAGTAGGCTTATTATTGTAAAGGAACTAGACATTGTATAGGTTAATAGTCCTTGGTTTAGAGCATAGAGTATGAGTTTAAGTTGTATTAGAAGCGGTATTTCATTTCTAACCCCCGACGTAAAAAGAGGGTTGTTATAATAGTTCTGTGGCATCATAGTTCCCAAACGGATAGACCGATTTCGATGCGATTTTTTTAATCGAAAGCTAGGTTAACCGAGATTGTTCTTAGCCAAGTTTCATCAAAATCGGTTTAGCCGTTTTTGAGATATTGACCTTTTAAATGACAATTTCGGGGGTTTTTCAATTTTTCCAAGTTGCTCGTTATATAAATTGCTATGAGGGGCGGGCATCAAGAAACGGTCCCCCGTCATAATAAAATACAATACATCACAAGTAGGTGTTATTTGTCTGAAATAAGCATTACACAAAGAAGGTATTAACCTTTAACATTTGTCTACCCAATGTTGACCTCTCTAGAGTAAATTAATAGATTAGTAGTACAGCTGTATCGCTTCATAGTGAGCTGTCTCAGGCAAGTTTAACAATAGAAGGAGAATATTTATTTTATTATTTAGTTACCAAAATACGTCCTAAGTGAAATAAACGGAACAGTCGTGTATATTACTCGAATTTAGCCCTACATTTTTTGGACTCTCCTCCTTGCCTCGGTAAAAACATGTCATTCAAAATTCTAAATTTTATTCAGCAAATAGGCAGTTGAATGCTCTTTTACACGTCTTTTGTTCGAGTCTACCAGCGCTTTCGGTACCATGATTGCCAAGAAGAATGCGCCGCAAAAACTTGGCACAGAGCATTTTTTTTCTAAAAACAAGTTACATTAGCGCTTACAATACGTAACCACAAATGAATTACACAAAGAAAACACACTTGCGACGTAGGTCCTTGAGGAGGACCACACTCAGCACGTAGAGCAGGCAGTGGAAAAGAAACAAGATACTTCCAGCAAAGTAACTTTATTTTAAGCCAAATCGATAGCACAGACTACACGTTACGACACTTCTTATGAGCTACGAATGGATGGCACTGGCCTGAACAACGCGACCGATGGAAGGAGACCGTTCTTCAGGAGTAGCCGGCAGCGCGCGGAGTCAGGTGTAGTGGTAGTGACGGTAAAGCCTGTCTGGCCTCAGAGCCAGCCCGAATATGAGGAGGCGGTCTAGACGCCCAGGTTATTAGCGGTAAGGTGGTTCCTGGAAGAACAGCAGGCATTAGGGAATTGGTTAACCGCAGCTGTGCCTGGCCACTCGTAGGGGTCGGTTACTGTTCAAAGCCAACGGCCATTCAAGATAGTTTAAATTTGAAAACTAGCTGCGGTTAACGGAAAGATTTGGTGGCTCGGAATGTTTTTTTTGAAGTTTAATTAGATGAGCTTAAAAGTTTGACGTGAAGTATTTAGACGTGTGCTGACAAGGGCTGTGACAGCCAGACTGACAGCGGCTGCTTATATAGCAGCGTATATCGATCTATAATTATTGTTATTATTCATTCAGGGTTCCGCCAACCGGAGCGCATACAGATTGCTGAGGCTAATTTACCCGCGCGTAGAACAATTTTATTAGTGGTTCCGTACCATAACTTTAATTAAAATTACAAGTGAATTAATTATGATACATTTTCTTTAATGTTTTTTATAGTAGTATTAAATTATTTTAGCTAGATTAGACGCAACGTTACACACTGTATCATCAGAAAATATAGAAAAATATACAGTATTTTAGAAACAAATGTAAAAAAATATTGTTATTAGAACATAATTATATTCGTATCTGTACCGGTATTTTGCAAAGTACCGATTTTTTTTATACAACGAGGAAGGCAAACGAGCAAGTGTGTCACATGATGGTAAGTAATCTCGCCCCTCTCCCTTTAACACTTGATGTAAGATAGAGACAGCCAAGACGTAACGTGCTAACCCACCATTTTTTTACCGGTATATTATTAAAGGGCAGAGAGGAAGAGGTCGGCCTAGGCGAAGCTACATGGACCAGATAAAGGAGAAGGCCGCTGTCGTGTCGTATCAGGAGGTCAAGGAACTGGCTCATAGGAGAGACGATTGGAAGAAACTCCACCGACAAGAGTGTAACTCTTAAGTTTGATGATGACGATATTATTGTAGCGACACAGGATCGCTTATCTAGCGATATCGCTAACATGCGCCTGCTATGCAATCCGGAGCGTCAGTAGTCTCTCGTCCGCCTTCGTGTATTAACGTGTAAATAAATTAATAAATGGAGTTTTCATCATCATCATCATCATCATCACGTCCTGTTATCCCTAATCAGGGGCATAGGGCTCTCAGTATTTTAGTCCATTTGGACTACGACCTCCAGCTCTTGCCAGCTCATGCCCAGGGATTGGATCTCCTTTTCAACCGAACGCTGCCATGTTGTTTTGGGCCGACCTCGTCTTCTCACTCCAGGCAGGCGCCACTGCAAAGCCTGTTTGGGTATATGGTCGTCAGTTCTCCTCAACGTATGCCCTATCCAGCGCCACTTCCTGTGCCAGATTTCCGTCACAATGGGCTTCTGTTCAGTCAGTCTCAACAATTCGGTGTTCCTTATGGTCCGTGGCCAGAAAATTTTTAAGATTTGCCTTAAACATTTGTTCACAAATACTTGGAGCCGGTTGGCAACGTCGTTCTAATGGAGTTTTACCATCAGAAGATATATTATTGGGACCAGACTTATATACCCCTACATTATGGTACAGGTATATTTACCGGTATTCATTTTCTACGGTTTTTTTATCGGTATTTCGGTATGCTTTGCCACTCCTAGTCATTCACACCATCGACCCGGACAATATATTTTTTAATTTAAACATTTCTCCGGATCCGTCGAAATGCCGGAAATCTGTCCGGTCGGCATGCCGGACATTTTACTGCTACCTGGCGCCTGGAATCCAATCTCTTACAGTCCACTGTTGGGGCACAGGAGACATTGTAAAGTTAGTAACATAGTAGTAGCAACAGTTACAGCAAATCAACATATTGTTTGGTATCTCCATCATAGGCCTCCTCTCAGAATGAGAGGACTTGGGCTATGTTCCCACGCGGTGCGGATTGGGAACTTTGCACTCACCATTGTAGCTTCGGAAGAGTGTGCAGGTCACAATGATTTTCTTTACTGAAAAGCTCATGATAAATTAATTACAATTAAATTACAGGCAAATTTGGTTTAATTTTGAATTTAGGTTTAAATGTATTTTAGGTAATAATAATTAAGTGGTGGTCCTGCTGCTAAGCAGTAGTGCTTGGACTGTTGTGTTCCGGTGTGGAGAGTAAGACAGCCGGTGTAATTACGGGTACAAGAAGCATTTCATCTTAGTTCTCTAGGTTGGCAACGCATCTGCAAACCCCCCGGGGTTGCGGTTGTCTATGGGCAGTGGTGATCATTTAGCATCAGGTGACCCACTTGCTCGTTTGCCTTCTTTGTCGTATAAAAAAATTTGCCCTATAGTCATTTCTTGTGTATTTTTGTACCTATTCGGTTCTATTTATTTCATAGTGAAAAAAACGGATTACTCACTTACATACGTGACATACGTGAGTGATCCATTTATTTCACTATGATTGAGTCTCACGGTAGTTTCATGTTAAAAGTATATTTATTTCATTGAAAACGATACGTACAGTTTCATAAAAGGGAAACTTTTATTAGCAAGTCCTTTTCTACAAAATGAAGTTAAAAATGCTTACTGTTTTTATAACTTTACTGCGCGACCATTGTTCTCAACACGCGATCAGTTTATTGTTACCTCTGCCGAACGCCACCAATCCGCATTGAGCTCTATACTGCTACAATAGAATCTATATTCGCGTGACCGGATTACCACAGTCTCACGATCGAATTACAGTAAAGTAATTCCTTTCTTTGGCATGTTATTTTTCTTTTGATACAGTTTCTAAAGAAACGGGGCTTTGATGTAAAAAACCACTTTTCCTTGCTTTATGTCCTTTTTTAACTGGAGAGGAAAATCACCACCTCCCGTAAACACCCGCAACAAGAGATGGTTTGCAGATGCGTTGGGAAGAGCTAACGCCGATCTTAATTATTGGACACCCCATGTACATAACATACTACTGTAGGTACTTATTCTCACGCGGAAGTATTTTTTACGAGAAAATAATATTTACTCTAGTTTTTTTCCATTTTACCTCTTACAATCATCTTCTGATCTTCGCGAACAATAATATCGTTAGACTGTGTTTTTCCTTAACGAGATACATGAATCGGTGAAAGGCTTCCTTTTTTGGTATTTGAAATTGGTTTTAGGTTTCCAGGTTTATTGCCACTTGTTGCCATGGAGACGTCCCATGGGTTACTTGTCTTAAATGAGATTTTCGGGTGCACATTAGGAAAAAAACATTTAACAATACTCTAATTACTAATAGAGAGTTCTCCCCTGCAAATCTGTGTTGCCTAGAGTTTGAAATTCAAATGGAGAGAGTTGGGAATTTATGTATGTATCTGTGTTTGGAAACTTCGACAGTAGTACAGTGATTGCATGAGAGCTGTGAACGGATAATTACAAGTGCACCCTAAGTGTGCTACACGAATATTATAGTTACCTGTTATGTATAAGTGCGAGTCTGATCAATCCTATTTTTTTTTGTGGCAATATACACGTTCAGAGTCAACGAAACGAACGATTGTGCCAATGTCAAAAGTGAGGAAACGGCGGAATTTAGGATTTAGGAACAAGCGGATGAGACAATCTCAAATTAAAAGCACACTTTGTAACTCCACAGATTATGCAAACAGCGTGCAGCCAATCAAAGGCGACCACAGATAATCCTCGCACAGATAACGCACGATCAATGGCCCAATTGCAGATTTGGCGGCGCGCCAGCGTACAGCGCCATCTGTTGTCCTGTGTAGGTGATTGACACGACTTTACTGCGGATTTTGAATGTTTATAGTCTTGATGGTGTCCGACTGAAGTTTTGGGTTCGGCTTCGTTTTCGGTTGAATTTAACTGAGGGACGAGCACGACTTTACGAATGCTGCGTAACGTTACGGTTATCGTATCGAGATTGAGAAACCTCATACTAAATTTTAGTTCCAAATACGCTCGCGGGCGGGCGCTGTTCCAAACGTCATACAAACTCAACAACGTTTACTATTCGTTTTTACGTGACGCAGCTTTCGAATATTCGTACTCGGGCCTCAGAGGCTTTGACTGGAACTTAAGGTATAATCTATAGATACATGATCTCAAATGGAGTATCTTTTTGTACTTTTTCCCATATATTTTTTATTTTAACTGTTTTCCCGTGAATGTAAATATAAATATTTGGTACTAAACATAATGAAAACGGGATATTGACCGCGATTACCTTATAATATCCCGTTTTCATTATGTGTAATGCAATTAACCGCGAATCATTTAAAACTGCTTGGTACTAAAATTGAATATTTATTTTTTTTTAAGAAAGAAAAGAGGTTTTATTTGGTGCGTAGGTACAGAAAAAACATTCTAAATAACTTATCAGCAAAATACACCAAAAAGGGTGCCGCTCAGTATGTGTCATGAATTTAATGTCTGACGCTGGTTTTCAGGGCAACTAGACAGAAACTTAAAACTAAATTAAATAATATGTTTTTTCGATGGCGATTCGATAACGTTATTACTCGATTAGGTTACGTAGGATTCGAATATTCGTGCTCGGGGTACCTACTGGGCTTGTGTCAGAACTTGTTACACGTTTGTTGTTGCGGAAATCTGCCGATGAAGGGGCACAAAGCGTGCACAAAACAGTGCTCGTATTTCAACAACGATATTATTTCGTAGATTTTTTTTAGTCATAATAGTATTAATATTGTATGTGGTTCAAAAAAGCCGTGATAGCCTAGTGATTCGACCTATGGCCTCTCAAGCAGAGAGTCGTCAGGAAACCTGCATACTCCTACGAAGCAATTCAATGACGTGTGTGAAGTTCTCACCCCGCACTGGGCCCGCGTGGGAACTATAGTCCAAGCCTTCTCATTCTGAGTGGAGGCCTATTCCCAGCAGTGGGACGTAAAAAAGGCTGGTGATGATGATGGTGATGAATTATAATGTTTGTCATAATCATAATCATAACAGTCTCAAATGATTCGCGGTTAATTGCATTACACATAACCTATCATTAGTTTTAACTCTTTTTTTCTCTGAAACCGTAAAAAAAATTAGGAATTTAGTATGTAATCATTGTTAGCCTGACGCTGGAATAGACTAGGTACACTTTTCAACTTTTTAGAGCCACACTGCACATTATTTATTTTAAACAATAAAAGCAATCTATAAAAATAATGTTATATGGCAATGTTGTTTGTAATAGTATATTTGTAGTAGCAACACTAGGATACCTAAGTAACTATGAAAAACTTGTCTGTCTTGTGCCTGCCAATAAAATACTCGTGAATAAAATAGTTTCTCTCAATCTCCTCGCACCAGGTCATATTATCCACATCATAAATACATAAATTATCTATAACATCTCAACTTGCCTTTCCGCGCTTCATATAAGTCAATTTGTTTCGAGTTTAACAATACTTATCGTAAGTAGTAAATATTCAAATCGCAATTTATTTTCTGTCACTACATCATATGCATAATTTACTTTGACTTGTGCAACACACCAATGTATAAAGAATTTAATAGGCTAAATAAATTATTACTATACCTTTTTAATAATATTTTAAACGAGTAATTTCCGTTTATCGGTGGGAGTTCTGAACGATTTATTTTTTTGCAAAAAGTCGCTTTATTTGTGATAACACTGTGTAACATGAAGTTAGACCGATATTTAATAGATATCGCCTCTAAAACGACGTGGTCTAGTAGACGAGAGGTGCGGTGAGGAAAGCGCGAAATGCTTGTGGTCATCCTCTCAGGGGAGCCTCTTGAATTTCATTCGCCCACCTGTTACGGCTCAAAAGAAGTTTAATAGATAATGTCCTGTGACGGACAGTCGGACGGTTTACCTACCTATTTTTTTTTTATCACTGGACACAATGTATTAAACAGACACCTAAGTATCATGGGAATTAAAAGCGAGTCCTCCTGCCCACACTGCGGGAAGGAGGAGACGAGCGAGCATGTCCTAGCCGAGTGCTTCATGTATGCGGCTGCGCGACGCGAGGCATTCGGAAGCGATGAGCTGAGAGAAGACGAACTTAAGGATGTCAACCTAAAAGATGTCCTTATGTTCAGCAGGAGAACAAGGAGACTCGAGGAGAGATGCTGCGTGGGAGCGCCGCTGGGGCAGTAACCGTCGGCTCCAAACCACGGGGAACTGGGCCGAATGAACGCACAAGACGACCGACAGCCCGCCTGATCCAGCCAGGCGTCATCATCATACGTCATACTTTACCTACCTATAAATTTTACTGAAATCGGTTTGGAAATTATAAAATTGTATTCGCATATGATGTCTTTTTCTTTCTTTGTTGTGGCGGCCTCTAGGACTTGTGCCAATGTCAGTAACATAATAATAACGCGTAAAACAATAATACAAGCTAGTGTAATGTAATATGAAAAAACCGGCCAAGTGCCAATCGGACTCGCGCACGAGGGTTCAGTAGAAAGATTTTAACGCTTTTCCCCAGTGTTTTAAGAAGTCCAGTGTTAGCAAGGCTCTGCTCCTAAGCAAAATGTACGCAGTGTGGGGTCAACTTATATTGGTCTGGGAAATCTATAGACAGATAAAAAAAAAATAAGATTTTGAGATTTTTCTTTCTTTGTGTTTGTGCTATAAGAGCTACCTTCATCCCAAATTTCAAGTTTCTAGGACAACTGGGAGTACCTTTTAGGTTTTCGGATTTCGGCAATTTGTAAGGAAATGGCCTTTTTAATGACTGTATCTTTTGATTGCGTTGACTTAGAAGGTTGTTTTTTTTCTTGATAGACAGACAAACAGACAGACGGGCAACAAAGCGATCCTATAAGGGTTCCGTTTTTTCCTTTTGAGGTACGGAACACTAAAAATGACAGATAGGCCAAACTGAATAAACCGGCTCTCCTTGTCGGGTTCTTAGCCATCGGCCAATGATGTTCCATAAAATCTTGGCCAGGAAATCATTGACCGATGCCCAGGGTGCACCTGCCCAAGCACTGCTCTTCCCCGGGACGGATCCAGAAGGGAACCACAGCTCTTAGACACACGAGGAGGTAACCCGACCCGCACCCCGTATTTGATGTCAATAATAATTCTGTATAAAAATGTCACACGGAAATGTCACGGATCGGCAAACGTAGCGTGGGACGCCCTCAGACTCGGTGGAGTGATGATCTTCGCCAGGCGGCTGGCAAGAGCTGGATGAGAGTGACTGAGGATCGTGCTCAGTGGCGTGCCATGGGAGAGGCCTATGTCCAGCAGTGGACGAACATAGGCTGATGATGATGATGATGATGAAAAATGTCACAGTCGAATATTCATCATCACCAGCCTTTTTTACGTCCCACTGCTGGGCACAGGCCTCCTCTCAGAACGAGAGGGCTTGGGCTACAGTTCCCACGCAGGCCCAGTGCGGATTGGGAACTTCACACAGATCAAAGAAGTGCTTCGCAGGAGTGTGCAGGTTTCCTCACGATGTTTTCCTTCACCGAAAAGCTCACGATAAATTACAAATGTAATTCCGCACATGAATTCCGAAAAACTCAGAGGTGCGAGCCGGGATTTGAACCCACGACACTCTGCTTGAGAAGCCATAGGGCAAACCACTAGGCTATCACGGCTATTATGAATCACAATTACGAGTAGAATCATATAATGACACCAGTCAGGAATTCATCGCTGCAAAATGATACCAGTGGCAAACTAGGTTTAATGAGGGCTACCGCGAGCCAAACATCCGCTAGCCGCTCTTTTTCCGATGTGCTGTCAATCGCCCGAAGGTTAACTGGTAGAGATCCCTTTAAGGGATAAGTTCGCCTTTGTACGACTGTTTTCGTTCTGTTATCTGTCATTTCATGTTTTATGTGCAAAAAAGACACATACATACATACTAGTGTCGAGTGAGGTCTATCCGTCATTTCATTAACCACCAATGAGAGATAAGCTACCGGCCTATGATTGATTGGAATTAACGAATAGACCTCACTCGACACTAGCGTTCCCAGTGGATTTTTAACCGACTTCAAAAAAGGAGGAGGTTCTACGTTCCACTGTATGTATTTTTTTTTTTTTTTATGTATGTAAGTACATCGATTACTCCGTCAATTGTGGACCGATTGTGATTATTTTTTTTGTTTGAAAGGGTATACTCCTGAGGTGGTCCCATTGTCACCAAGTCATGATCTGATGATGGGATCTCAGGGAAATCGAGGGCAACCCTTAAATTTTATAGGCAAGTACTATGTGTTTCATATATTTCCTAAGGCTATTCAACTATTTGCGTCCGGTATTCATCATCACATCTTGATGAGCTGATGATGAAAGGTACAACTCCTTAACGGTTAGGAGTTGGAGGATAATTCTGAAAATATTAAATCAACATAAAATTGTGAAATAAAAATCTTTTAACAAAAAATTTGAATGAAGCACCGACTTCATATTGCTGCTACTTAGTGCTAGGCCATAAACCTAGGCTTTAGAGGATTATTAAACGTTTTTTTTTCTAAGGTTTTTTTTGAAGGCGGTTTTACTTTTTTGTTAATTGACTCACAATAGCCCTAATTAGTTCATAGAAAATTCACAAAACGTGTCCGAGCGTCAGAAAATAATGGTCAGACTTAATATTATAAATTATAACTGATTATAACTTAATGTAATTTGTAAGTTAAGTTTTTCGATATAAATTTTTAACGTGTGTACTTTTTGGTCAATACTTGGCTAGCCAGTAAGACCTTACGACTTTTGATAAGACTTATAAGTACAAAGTACAAATATTAAGTCAGGATGAAATGTCAAAAATATAAGTGTCAGACGAAACATAACATGGTCCAAATTCATCAGTTTTACTTAAAAATATTCTATTTTATTATTGATATGGCGCAAGTCTAGTTTAATAAAACATGGAGAGTTGCTTCTCATCGTTTTACCACATATTCACTGCATAATACAAAGCCAAGACAAAGACGCAATACCACAAGCTAAGATGACTATTAAGGCGTAAGTGTACAATATTAATAGTCATAGCTCGTACGTGAGCAGGTTCCTACCTAGGGGATCAAAAATCCAGCTATGGGATATCTCTATGCTGAGCGCAGATAGAAAAATCCGTCAATAGGATAGCTGCGCTGAGCGGGGATGGAAAAATCCAGCAATAGGATATCTGTGCTGAGCAAGGGTAGAAAAATCCACAAATAGTATAGCTGCACTGAGCGGGGATAGAAAAATCTATCCATGGGATAGCTGTACTGACCGAAAGTAGAAAAATCTATCCGTAGGATAGCTGCGCTGAGCAGACATAGGAAGTGTCCAGCAATAGGATATCTGTGCTGAGCAAGGGTAGAAAAATCCACAAATGGGATACTGTTTGGGTGACTGATTAATGGAATAGCGTAGCCGTGTTTTCGCCTCAGTGGAAGAATAAAAAGTAAAACTAGTGGGTACCCGTATCCTGCAGACATTTGAAAGTATCCTTTCTTAGCTCGTCTCTATGATATTCAAGGAATGTGTGTGGCAAATTTCAAGCTTCTAACTCCAGTGGTTTAGGCTGTGAGTTGTCTGTCAATCAGTTAGATACTGTGCTATTTTTGTAGTAGGTTTATAGATGGGAGGGGAATTGTTACAGTTTTGGAATTGGAACATGTTCTTTTACTACCTATTTATTGGAACTCGACTGTAGTGACTGGTGTTATGATCAGGCCCCCGTTTCATAAACGTGACAGGTGACAAATGACAGTGACAATTCGATCTACACTTCGTAGTTAATATGAAGTCCGGTAATACATAAACTTTTCAAGTCGGTAATCTACACCAAACTGTCGTTGTCATTTGTCACCTGTCACGTTTATGAAACGGGGGCCAGAGCTCGGACAGGTCGTAGCAAAAACAGATATGGAAATAGAACAATACTCAATAGAGTCGATACTAAGTCTTAAGATTATAATTATCTAAAGAGGATATTATCGTAATTTAACATTTTTACTTTATAATGAAATGAAATAAAAATAGTGAATAATAATTAGCACAAATAATTAAATAAAACATTGGTTTGGTTCAGAAAATGCAGTAGCTGATGATTGCATTAAGATGTTCAGTACAACCATAAGCTTGAAAAAAAATGTTAATAGAAATACCTCCACAAACATATGGTGAATTTTTTGTTCCTTTTATAAATGTAATTGAAAAATAATACTGTACATAATGCGACTCTAATAATCTTGTTCTATTACCGTGTTGCAATTATTTTGCTATGACCTGTCCGAGCTCTGGTAATGACTTTTGGCTACAATACATCGTCTTTATTGAACACAACAAATCAGTAGGTACTACATTCAGATTACAAAAAAAAAAACAATTACATAAAATAACCAATTATGTCTTAATGTGTCTGTAACAAAATGTGAACTCTTTACAGACAAATAACACAGACAAGAAGGGGCTCAGGTTTGAGACTTCATTTAGCTGTCATTTCTAATAGTAAAAACAGTGACAATGATATGAAGAGTGAGATATTCGACATAGATGATTTGGCTAAGGTTCGTATTAAAATAACGACTACTGGTAATCATTATGACAGACATGAAATGAGTATATCAACAATGAAAAACGAAATGGCAAAAGACGCTGAAATCAAAATGCGTGTTACTTGTGACGCAATGAAATATTCAAAAAGCTGGATTTGTTCAGAAGCTTGGACAGAGTTTTTGGTCATGGGTCCGATAAGAGGAGACGTATATTTGAGTGCTCCAGATTATAGAGATACGACATACTTGACAGCGTGCGAAATAAGAATTAATGTGCGTAACATTTATCAGCCCTCTTTCGTGAAGCTCTACGTAGACTCTGATTTCACAGACTTTCATTTAAGTACACCAGAAGGCGTTGTGGTTATTCACAAAGCCTTCTTAGCAGCATACAGCGATGTGTTCAAAACAATGTTTACTGGAAAATGGAAGGAAACCAATCAAAATGCGATCGAAATGAAAGGTTACACTCTAGAAAGTCTTGAACAAATGAAACAATTCTTGTATTTAGGCACATTGCCTGATAAAGCTAATGATTTGAAATCATTGATAACTCTTGCGGCGCAGTATTGTATTGCCGATATGAAAGCAGAATGTGCCAGGAAGTTGGCAGAAGTTGCACCGCCTGAAGACTTGCGTTCTCTTCACGAACTCGCTTGCAAGTATAATCTGCCAGAATTAAGTTATTCCCTCATGGAATTAACTGTAGATGCCGCAGTTAACAAGAGTCATATTATTAAAAAAGAAGAAGATAAGAAACAATCTGTGGACCAACCAATTACGTAAAACAACAACGATGAATTCATCTAAAGGGAAGTAACAACTTAGAAATTTTTTGTTCATCTATGCAAGTATTAATTCAATACATCATGTATTTATAAATCCAATAATAATTTTATTTACTTTTGTACCTTGAATGTGTTGATACTTGACAACGTGCTATAGTAATGCTTTATCAATCCCGCTCATTGTGACGTCATTGCTATAGCTACAATTTTTAATTACTATAAAAAAATACGCATTAAAAAAAAACCGGCCAAGTGCGAGTCGGACTCGCGCACGAGGGTTCCGTAGAAAGATTTTAACGCTTTTCCCCAGTGTTTTAAGAAGTCCAGTGTAAGCAGAGCCCTGCTCTTAAGCAAAATGTACGCAATGTGGGGTCAACTTATATTGGTCAGCGAAATCTACAGACAGACATAAAAATTTAAGATTTTGAGACTTTTCGGTGTGGTTGTGCTAAAAAAGCTACCTTCATACCAAACTTCAAGTTTCTAGGACATCTGGAAGTACCCTTTAAGTAGGTTTTTGGATCGGCAATTTGTATGGAAATGGCCTTTTTAATTACTGTATCTTTTGATTGCGTTGACTTAGAAGGTTGATTTTTTCACAGCCTCAAGGGACCGCAGGTTTGAGTATTTGATATTAATTTCAGCATGCTTCCTCCATGCGTTACAGAGAAAAAGGGTCTTGACAGACAGAGAGACAGACAGACGGACAACAAAGTGATCCTATAAGGGTTCCGTTTTTTCCTTTTGAGGTACGGAACCCTAAAAATGTCTTTATTTAGACCTATTCAGTTCTATCGATATAAAATATAAATAAGGGGGTTTGATTTTTCGGTAAATCCCAATTGTAGGTACAGGTTTCCTTAAGAGAGTCATCATCATGTCAGCCGAAAGACGTCCACTGCTGGCCGGCGTCCTCCCCCGCGGCTCTCCACTCAGACCGGTCTTGTGCTTTCCTCATCCACAGCGGTCCCGCGATCTTCACCAGGCCGTCGCACCATCTTGTTGGAGGCCTACCTACAGCTTGTCTCCCGGTCCGCGGACGCCATTCGAGAACCTTCTGGCCCCATCGGCCATCAGTCCTGCGAGCAATGTGCCCCGTCCACTGCCACTTAAGTAGGTACCTATCGCAATTCTTGGGGCTACATCGGTAACCTTAGTTCTACTGCCATAAGAGAGTGTACATCTGTGCCCTAAGCACGACTTGTCGAATCCTGCGTTACGTTACGGTTATCGTATCGAGATCGAGAAATCTCATACTAAATTTTAGTTCCAAATACGCTCACGGGCGGGCGCTGTTCCAAACGTCATACAAACTCGTTATAGTTTACTATTCGAATTTTACGTGACGCAGGATTCGACAAGTCGTGCTTAGGGCACTGTTATGTCTACGATGTGGGTAAATTCAACGGTTCCCGCTGTTTATGACGAGATCGTGACTTGGCGCAGAGTACACGGCAAGAGTAGCATGAGAGGTAGCGGGGGCGGAAACTTAAGCGGAAGCCTGTGAGGGAGTTAACAGATCACTTTTTTTTCATGCGACGAGGAAGGCAAACGAGCAAGTGGGTCACCTGATGGTAAGTGATCACCACTGCCCATAGACACCCGCAGGCCCGGTGGGCTTGCAGATGCGTTGTTAACATAGAGAGCTAAGATGAAATGCCTCTTATGCCCGTAATTACACCGGTTGTCTTACTCTCCACACCGGAACACAACAGTGCCAGCAGATTAGCGAGTAAGATAGTAGTAGTGATCCGGACGGACCTCGCACAAGGTTCTACCACTCACGAATCACATAGTGGTTCAGCATTGTCAATTGAGCACATTCATACTTTTTCATCATTTATTTACCTCGTAGATGCAGAGCGGGCGATTTAGGAATCCGTTTGCGAAGTAATTAGCTTTTTGCCTTTTTGTTAGAGTCGAGTGTTCCTCCCTCCTTCCCCCTTCCAGCAAACCTATATTTGGGAAAGTAAAAATATATATATATATATATATATAACATGGGACAATTTGACACCAATTGACCTAGTCCCAAACTAGGCAAAGCCTGTTCTATGGGTACTAGACAACGGATAAACATACTTATATAGATAAATACGTACTTATATACATATTAAACATTCAAGACCCGAGAACAAACATTCGTATTCATCATACAAACATCATAGTCAGCTCAAACATCAAGCTTCATAGTCAGGGTCTCTAACCACTAGGCTATTTGGTCGTCAAACAAATCAAGGCAGTAGTGCACAATGTGAATTTAAAAGTAAATTTATCACAGCTAAGTAGGCTTTACAGGTTTACGAGTAACCATTGACCATTTAACATCATGTCATCTTAGCTCTCTAGGTTGGCAACGCGTCTGCAAACCCCCCTGGGATAGCGGGTGTCCATGGGCAGTGGTGATCACTTACCATCAGGTGACCCACTGGTCGTTTGCCTTCCTCGTTCTATAAAAAAAAAACAGTTAAATGATTCGCTGTTAATGAAAATGGGATATTAGGGGGTAATCGCTGTCTATATCCCGTTTTCATCGCTTCGGATGAAAATGGACAACAAGCAAAATGTCCACTGCACGCAAAACGTAGCAACTGGTAAAATGTACACAACGCATATTGTAAAAAAAAACGTTAAATAAAATGCATTTATTTCGGAAGTTTTATGGCCTAGCACTAAGCAGCAGAAATATGAAGTCGGTGCGGTGCGAGCGGAATATACTTTGAATGAAGCACGGGTATACTCCTGAGGTGGTCTCATTGTCAACAAGTCATGATCTGATGATGGGATCCCAGGGAAATCGAGCATTTTATAGGCACGTACTATGTGTTTCATATATTTTCTAAGGCTATTCAAGTATTTGAGTCATCATCTCATGTTGATGAGCTGATGATGGAAGGTACAACTCCTTAACGGTCAGGAGTTGGAGAATAATTCTGAAAATGTTAAATCAACATAAAATTGTGAAATAAAAATCTTTTAACAAAAAAGTAAAACCGCCTTCAAAAAAAACCTTAGAAAAAAAACGTAAAATAGTCCTTTAAAGCCTAAAGGTTTATGGCCTAGCACTAAGTAGCAGCAATATGAAGTCGGTTCTCCATTCAAAGAATATTCCGCTCGCACCGCACCGACTTCATATTTCTGCTACTTAGTGCTAGGCCATAAACCTTGTCACAGGCCGTTTTCATGAGGGGAAACAGTCTGTTTTAAGGTAGCCTACCTAGGGTTTTGTGAAGGAAACAAATTACAAGTTTAATACATTTATTTCTACAAAATCGGTAGGCTAAATTGACAATTAGAATAGAGAATCTCAGGGGATTGAGTTCGAAGATACTTTTGAAGATACTGGGTTCGATACACGCTAATGTGGCCTACACTTCCCTCGGGTGTCTGGATCCTCCGGCGACGGCGAAGATAGGGCGCAGGCGTCGTAGAGCAACCAGGAGTGACCAGGGGGCTCGTGTGATGACGTGGTGTTGAGATGGTGTGAAGGGGACTTTAGCGTGCCAACGGCTAGCCTCTGAGTAGGCTGCGAGAGGTCGGCAGGGGTCCATTAGGAACCAGTAGTGGGTGGAGAGATTTCCCACGGGTAGCGTAGTTGCCCTGTAAATAAGCTGGTGTGAGCCAAACGTCCATGGTATGCTCGCACTGCCATATTCCGCTTTCCAGTCCGACCATTCCCGAGGGAGTGGGAACCAGATTGGCAGTGCATGGCAATACGGAGGGTCATACGGATTTACAATTTAGCTAGAGTCAGAGAGTAAGCTTTTACAGGTTTCTAGTGAGAGTGGATAACAGATTTACACAAAGTGACCGTTGGAACTTTAAATTCCAACCGTTCTAGGAAGACGTCAGGTTTTAAAATAAGCGCTACGTCTATAACCGTAGAGCAGTGAAATAGGGAAAGATTAAATTATAATTAACTGTCCGGAGCGCTATTAAGGTACAGTAATGCTTCGGATAGAGTAACAGAGTGGAAACCCTATAGAATTAAATAAATTACAATAAAAGACACAAGTAGTGTAACACAATGATAAAGTACAGAAACGATCAGTATTCTTACCAAGTTCTGGGCTGGCTGGTTCCACTCAGGAGTTGTAGAAAAATGTGGGGTCTCCCAGCCGTACAAGCGGTTTTATGGTTGAGTGGGACCGGATACGGACAACCAAAAGATTTTGAATTGGGCGACGCCCATGGGCGTGTCCGTGCTTCTCTTTTTGAATACCAACGTATTGTTTCTGTGTAGTGTGTAATGTAGTTTTTTTATGTGTTTTATGTTGGCTAAGTGCAAGTAGCGGTTGTTAATTAATTTATTTAAAACCGATGCAATTTTAATTCTATTTAAATTAATATTATTCGCCTAAGTGCGGAAAAGCGCCATCTAGCGGATTATGGCGGAACTTTTTAATGTCCAATAGCTTGCGTATTGTGACAACCTTTAGGCTTTAGAGGATTATTTTACGTTTTTTTTTCTAAGGGTTTTTTTTTTGAAAATTTCATTCTCAAAATAATCATTCATCGTGTCATAAACAAAACAAGTTGGCGTACTCCAGAACTTCTAATAGCCATTCGCTTGAATACTAAAACAAACTTTTTGATAACTGACATTAAATCTAATGGTTTATTCCTGTTGCGTCACTTTAATGATAAGGTAGCATGACACAATTTTATTGACAGAAGTGCGAGGAACGCAACGCAGCTACTCGTTGCAAGAAACGCTGAAAATAATCGATGTAAGTACATACAGTCATAAAAAAACCATAAATTACAGTGGAACGTAGAACCTCCTCCTTTTTTGAAGTCTGTTAAAAACCTGTCGAGACCGAGTCGGGCTCGCGCACCGAGGCATTGGTGTCATCAGATCAATATTATTTGGGTCAATCAACTTTTTAGTATTGTTATTCCGTTCCGTCACTCAGGAGACAACAATGATACAGTTGCTTAGAAAAATGCAGGTTGTCATGAACACTACTAGCCCTTTTGATTGAGTTACCTTAAACGCAAGATGGCAATGGAGGCGTCATACCTAAACATGAGATTTGCCTAAAAAGCTGTTTGCCCTAAACGAGAGATGCCAATGAAGCAGCATGCCTGAAATGTAAAATTGACTAAGATGCAAATTATGAACTAAAAACAATTACTTTGCTCACCCAAAGCAGCAGCAGCAGTGGAGGTGGAGGAGTTGCATGGGAACATACATTTGCCGCACAGATATAACAATTTTTCACTTGTGGTCGCGGGTGAGCAGAGTAATTGTTTTAGTTCATAAATATGGACCTCCGCAAAGTAACGCCTGATTCAATAAATTATTTAAGAAGCAAATTGCCTAAATTCGAATTACTACTAGCATGCTTACAAAATAAGGCATGAAGGAATAGGCTTATAACTGTTACAACTCCTAACTTTTAGTGGATTTGTACCCGAGAAAATCATACTTTTAATGAGTGACCGAGATGTCACCATGACCACTAGCAACACTTAAAAGTTGACTACTACCACTGTGGCCCTTTGGGGAAGGCACAGAGGGTCGAGCACAACTTGTCGAATCCTGCGTAACGTTACGGTTATCGTATCGAGATCGAGAAACCTCGTACTAAATTTTAGTTCTAAATAGGTACGCTCACGGGCGGCGCTGTTCCAAACGTCATACAAACTCGACAACGTTTACTATTCGATTTTACGTGACGCACGATTCGAAAAGTTCGAGGATTCGCCAAGTGGACTCGCTGATTTGCTCTGCGTTGTTTACCGAGTATAGATAATCAAGAATCTAAGCGAAAGTCAATTTGTTTAATGTGATAACTGTGTTGGCTGGAATAGCCGTTGAGGGTCAGTAATATGAGCGATTAGTTTATTCTGTCACACACAGAAGGTAGTATCTGCCATGTTTTTTCTAGGACGATACGCTCTTTTGTTAGCAGAGTACGAGTATGTAGATCAATAATGATAGCAGTGAGTGCGTTGATTTAGTTCTAATGTGGATTTTATTGAAAGCAATTGTTTTATTTTTATTTTGTAACTTTTATTGAATTTCAGTTACGTGTTGGTAAGAGTTAGGTCAAATCCTGCTTACGTGTGAATGATGACCTAGTTTCGTTATTTTAAATAAGGCTATTGCGAGTCAAAATCCGCTAAGATCGCTTGTCGAGTGAGGTCTATCTGTAACCTAGACGCAAAAAGGGGTGTTATAATAACTGTCTCTCTATGACCACATTGTAAAGAGCTTATACCTACCAGTGGTCCAACGCCTTTGATGTTTGCGTAAATGCCGACAACCGCATGGCCAAAGCACCAAGGAGGGCGAAAGTTCCTAACTAATCGGGCAGTGGCGGCGTATGCAAGGGGGCTCGCCCTGCCCGCCCCGCACCCCGCACCCCCCGCACGATTGACCTGTCTAGAGGCCTTCGTCGGACGACTGCACAGACTGTGCTATGACTATGTGTCTCCCTGTGACATCATAGCTCCTTAACGAACGTATAATAACCGTGATTTCTAGGGTTCCGCACCTCAAAAGGTAAAAAAGACCCCTTTTCTCTTCTCTCAAGCCTGCAGTCCCTTGAAGCTGTGAAAAAATCAAACTTCTAGGTCAGTGTAATCAAAAGATACAGTAATTAAAAAGGTTATGCCGTACTGTGAAAATCTAAAGAGTACTTGGAAGTACTGTTGTCCTAGAAACTTGAAATTTGGTATGAAGGTAGCTCTTATAGCACAACCACTAAGAAAAATCTCAAAATCTTATATTTTTATGTCTGTCTGTATAAAATAACCCTACTGCTTACATTTTGCTTAGGAGTAGGGCTCTGCTAACACTGGACAACTTAAAACACTGGGGAAAAGCAGGGAAATCTTTGTACGGAACCCTCGTGCGAGAGTCCGACTCGCACTCGTCCGGTTTTTTTAATCGAGATGATTCTTAGCTAACTTTCATTCAAGTCAGTTCAGCCGTTCTAAAGATGAAATTAGATCTCATGTGTATGCAACAGTATTACCACGCCAGTTATTTATCACAACAAATCACACATCCAACCTAATACTGTAATACTTTTAAATTGTATTACTTATAAGAAAGAAAGAAGACTCACTTTCACAAGAAGATACACAAATAACAGTTTTAAATGATTCGCGGTTAATTGCTTTAGACATAATAAAAACGGGATATTGACCGTGATTACCTTATAGGTTTGATGAGCTCCCGATATTTCGATGCAGTTGCATGCATCATGATCATGGCCACTACTATCGGTCGCGTTCTCACTTGTTACTCGATTTAAGCACACAACACTTACGGTGTCACTACGCGTACCCGAAACTGATTCTGGACAAGTCTTGCATAACGATATCACCGGATTCCAGACATTTGACAACTTAAATCCATCCTAACGGTTAAAATTTTTATGTCGAAATATCGGGGGCTCATCAAACCTATAAGGTAATCACGGTCAATATCCCGTTTTCATTATGTCTAAGATACACAAATACCGGAAAAGACCATAAAGCAGACATACGGGAGGCGCCTTTGACTTATCTATGCACTACAATTTTTCTGCCACTTTTTGAGGGGGACGAGAAACACGTACCTACAGCACACGTCTGCGTTCATGTCAAAATTTGTCATGTTCCTACAAACTCACACTAAAACAAAACTGTCACACAAATGCCAAAAACACGCACACAATCAATCGTGATCTTTACTAGGTCGTCGCTCCATCTTGTTGGAGGCCTACCGACAGCTCGTCTCCCGGTCCGTGGACGCCATTCGAGAACCTTCTGACCCCATCGGCCATCAGTTCTGCGAGCTGTGTGCCCCACCCACTGCCACTTAAGTTTCGCAATTCTTCGGGCTATGTCGGTAACCCCAGTTCTACTGGGTCACATCAAAACTTATCAAAATAAGTCGTTGTATTGTTTATTTTAGTTCAAGATTTTCGGAACTGGAAACCAGATTAAGATGGAGCTTACTCTCCTAAAGTTTGTCAAGTAGATACTCGCAGCTTAGTTTCATGCCTTAACCGCTTCACTGAGAAAAGCTTTCGGTTCATATAATAGCGAAAGAGCCAAAGAAAATTTAAAGTTTTCCGTTTGAGAGTAAGTAAGTAAACACTTTATTGTACAAAAAACAGGATAAAACACAAGTTACAACAATAACATTTGAGTACAAAGGCGGACTTATTCCTTTAAGGGATCTCTGCCAGTCAACCTTTGAGTGGTTGAGTGGTGGTGGTGAGAGTTTAGGTACCTACTCAAAATCTTTTTATACAATAACCAACTTAGAAAAGTTGAAAAACCACCGACATCGTCATTTCAAAGTTCAGTATTTAAAAACTGTTGAACCGATTTTAATGAGACCTAGCTAAGAATCATCTCGATTAAAGTAGCATAAGGTTAAAAAAAACAGCATCGAATCGGTTCATCCGTTTGGAAGCTATGATACCACAGACAGATACACAGGTCAAACTAATAACACCCCTCTTTTTCGCCGGGGGTTAAAATAGAAGGCAAACGAGCAAGTGGGTCACCTGATTTTAAGTGATCACCACTGCCCGTAGACACCGGCAACCCTGGGGGGTTTGCAGATGCGTTGCCAACCTAGAGAGCTAAGATGAAATGCCTCTTGTGTCCGTACCTAATTACACCGGCTGTGTTACTCTCCACACCGGAACGACAATGCAAGCACTGCTGCTTCGCGGTAGTACCAGATCCGGACGGACCTCGCATGCAGGGTCCTACCATCCTTGTACTTTGGTTTGTTTTATGTTCTTAAATACGTAAATAATTGTAATAAATCGATATCGTGGGAGCAATTTACACTAATAATTGACCCAGGTAGTCTGAAATTAAAGTAAAAGCTTGTGTAATGAGTACCTACTGGGAAACAGATAAACATACTTAGATAAAAATAATATAATTATCGTAGCAAGTGGAAGTCCGTGGTTTCTGCCTACCCCTCCGGGAAACAGGCGTGACTGTATGTATATATGTAATATACTTAAATACAAGGTGCTCGTGTGCTTCAATCCAAAAGATTTTAACAAACATTTCTGAGGTCATAAGGAGCTAAAAACGTTATATATGAACATAGGGCCTTATCAGCGTTTTCAGCTTTTCTTTTTTTACAGAAATTGTCCATGATTTTTTGAAAACTATTATGAGCATGTTTTGAAAAAGCCACGATAGCCGAGTGGTTTGGGTCGTGGGTTCAAACCCCGGCTCGCACCTCGGAGTTTTTCGGAATTTTATGTGCGGAATTACCTACATTTCTAATTCATCATTAGCTTGTGACGGTTCAAAGTGTTTATCACCGCCATAATTCATAAACATATGTTAATATTATGCAAATTTAGTTATTATTAAATTATTTCTAAATAAGATCCGGGAGTGGCTTCTTCTCGCGAATAAGTATATCTCTATGGGCGAAACGAGAAATGAATATACGTTCAAATGAATCTTGCGGGATAGAAATTATCGTCTGAGTTGAGACTGGTAAAAAGGGACAGTATGTCTCTACCAAAATGATAGGTATAAATGGGTGTATAAACTATCAATACCTCATATAACAAGCGGAATGTATTTGAGGGTAGGATACCAAAACTAGTTGTAGGTTACCCTGCGCACAATAACTGATCCGTGTGAGGCTTTAAAACAATTACAACCGTATTTACTAAGGTATAAGGTTGATATTTGAATAACACCTGGTCGGCGCAGAAACTACAGATGCTTCAGATTTCGCAGAAGTTGTAGTTGTTATTGTTGTTGCAGTAAACATAGTTGTCGCAGTTGCTTTAGATTACGCAGATGCTTCGGATGTTGCGGATGATTCTGATGCCGCAGAAGCTACAGATGCTTTAGATTACACAGTTGCTTTAGATTACGCAGATGCTTCGTATGTTGCGGATGATTCTGATGCCACGGAGGCTGCGAATGCTTTAGATTACGCAGATGCTTTAGATTGCGCAGATGCTTTAGATGTTGCAGATGCTTCTGATGCCGCAGAAGCTACAGTTGTTTTAGTTGTCGCAGTTGCTGCTGTTGTTGCAGATGCTTCGGATGCTGCAGCAGACGCAGTTGCAGAAAGCGTAGTTGCTGCAGATGGAGCAAAAGGTTCAGATGTTGCAGTAGACACAGGTTTTTGTCACGACCGTACTTACTAAGGTATAAGGTTGATATTTGAATAACACCTGGTCGGCGCAGAAACAACAGATGCTTCAGATTTCGCAGAAGTTGTAGTTGTTATTGTTGTTGCAGTAAACATAGTTGTCGCAGTTGCTTTAGATTACGCAGATGCTTCGGATGTTGCGGATGATTCTGATGCCGCGGAGGCTGCGAATGCTTTAGATTACGCAGATGCTTTAGATTGCGCAGATGCTTTAGATGTTGCAGATGGTTCTGATGCCGCAGAAGCTACAGATGCTTTAGATTACACAGGTGCTTTAGATGTTGCAGATGCTTCTGATGCCGCAGAAGCTACAGTTGTTTTAGTTGTCGCAGTTGCTGCTGTTGTTGCAGATGCTTCGGATGCTGCAGCAGACGCAGTTGCAGAAAGCGTAGTTGCTGCAGATGGAGCAAAAGGTTCAGATGTTGCAGTAGACACAGGTTTTTGTCACGACCGTACTTACTAAGGTATAAGGTTGATATTTGAATAACACCTGGTCGGCGCAGAACCTACAGTTGTTTTAGTTGTCGCAGTTGCTTTAGATTACGCAGATGCTTCGGATGTTGCGGATGATTCTGATGCCGCGGAGGCTGCGAATGCTTTAGATTACGCAGATGCTTTAGATTGCGCAGATGCTTTAGATGTTGCAGATGGTTCTGATGCTGCAGAAGCTACAGATGCTTTAGATTACACAGGTGCTTTAGATGTTGCAGATGCTTCTGATGCCGCAGAAGCTACAGTTGTTTTAGTTGTCGCAGTTGCTGCTGTTGTTGCAGATGCTTCGGATGCTGCAGCAGACGCAGTTGCAGAAAGCGTAGTTGCTGCAGATGGAGCAAAAGGTTCAGATGTTGCAGTAGACACAGGTTTTTGTCACGACCGTACTTACTAAGGTATAAGGTTGATATTTGAATAACACCTGGTCGGCGCAGAAACTACAGATGCTTCAGATTTCGCAGAAGTTGTAGTTGTTATTGTTGTTGCAGTAAACATAGTTGTCGCAGTTGCTTTAGATTACGCAGATGCTTCGGATGTTGCGGATGATTCTGATGCTGCGGAGGCTGCGAATGCTTTAGATTACGCAGATGCTTTAGATTGCGCAGATGCTTTAGATGTTGCAGATGGTTCTGATGCCGCAGAAGCTACAGATGCTTTAGATTACACAGGTGCTTTAGATGTTGCAGATGCTTCTGATGCCGCAGAAGCTATAGTTGTTTTAGTTGTCGCAGTTGCTGCTGTTGTTGCAGATGCTTCGGATGCTGCAGCAGACGCAGTTGCAGAAAACGTAGTTGCTGCAGATGGAGCAAAAGGTTCAGATGTTGCAGTAGACACAGGTTTTTGTCACGACCGTACTTACTAAGGAATAAGGTTGATATTTGAATAACACCTAGTTGACGCAGATGCTTCAGATTTTGCAAAAGATGTAGTTGCTATTGTTGTTGCAGCAAACGTAGTTGTCGCAGATGCTTTGGAAGACGCAGATGCTATAGATGTTGCAGAAGATTCTGATGCCGCAGAAGCTACAGATGCTTTAGATTATGCAGATGCTTTAGATTACGCAGATGCTTTAGATAATGCTGATGTTATAGATGCTTCAGATGCTGCAGCGGACGTAGTTGCTGCCGTAGACGCAGTTGACGCACCAAGAAAGGAATAAATAGGACCGCTCCACAAGGACGTGATGGTTCGATTTGGGATTCTTCAAGTGTACGTCGTTACTCTGCTGGAGTAAATTCATATCCGTGGGTCGCGATTTTATTGATTTTATTTTAACTTAGTTGAAATTATTTAACGTAATACTTTCAAATCAAGTTTATATTTTGTGAATTGTGTTCTGTGTTCGTGAACCAATATCTTTACCTACCTTACCTCCTCCTTTGGCTTGCCAGGGCTACTCTCTGGAGTCAACCTAGTCTTTCCTATTTCTCTGTGGCCAGGACACCTTTAGCCGTTAGTATTATAACCGATGCGAGAGTCCGGGTATCGGCAGAGAAATTACCTTCATCATCGTCGTTTTCATGACGTGATTATTGGTTCAACGTATACAGAATACAAGGTAGATTATTTTGACACACTTGAAGTAGGGACTGAACGGGACGAGGTTCCTGGGCTCTAAACCTGATACCTAACGGTGCTATACGACAGTTTAGAGTTATACGGCTCCTTGTGGGGTCCGACTGGGCGTGAGGTTCGACCCAGCACCTTACCTCCGGCGCAATATCCGGATGGGGGGTAAACTACCTCCTAGCGTGTACCCAGGCTCCGTGTATCTGCAGGGTCAGTGCATGGGACTGGTGACGCTGGTCTATCTCTATATATTTATTTATTCGCACAATTATCTCTCCGCCCTACTCCACTTGCATCCCTGGCTTCGGCCGCGGGTGGGGTTATTACACATGGCGTAGGAAATAGGGTTAGGTACACTAGAGGATGCCACCTCGATCCCGTAGTTAGCCTTAGCTTAGAAGTTCTCCATTGCACACCGGAGAACTTACACCACACACCACACAATTAACGTAAATGTGAGGTAGTTTTACCTCTAGCTTGCTAACTGTTCCGAATAGGACGGAATGCTGTTGCCGTCTCTCTCTCTCTCTCATGGCTTTCCAGTGGTGTATCGTGCGCTCGTACATATTAATTAAAATAAATTGTAAAAAGTGAGAAAAGCATTAAATTCAGTGATCTGCAGCCTGCGTTTGTAATTTAGAACCTGCCCACAAATAGTCCGCTTCATTTTGGTCCTTCAAGCATCGGTGGTGAGAAGAAAACACTTCGTGAATTTATATCAAGAATCGCCATTACCACGTTGACAGATCGTGAGTAGCACAAGAAATTCCACAGATAAATTAATCGAGCTCCCGCAACAGCGGACATCACAGCACTACGTGAGCGGTGCCAACATAATATTACTATTTCGACGAGAGAGAGCAAACACGGTCGTGCTTGACCGCCTAACGCAAGATCGCTAAGTTGGCATCATAATTTTAGCCATAGATCGAAGAAAAAAACAATATCGATTTGATAATCTGTGAGATCAATTGTTTTTACTTACAAGATATCATTACGTGTGCAATACGCAATTAAACTTACTACAAGAAGTATAAACATAGTGAAACGACAACTACGTTTTTCTTACAGCTCATATATTTACGATACATAATCGAAATTGTTATACAACTACACCACAATCTGGAATTGAAAATTGAGGTTAGCAACATGGATTTACCGACATTAATAGCGCAAAGAGGTGCATTAAAAGGCAGACTCACCAGAGCTGCCAACTATGTTGCAAGTTTCGACTCATTAACCGACAACATACGCGAAATCAAAGTACGTTACGACGATTTGTCGCCACTGTTTGACAAGATCGATAACGTGCAAACGCAGATCGAGGCGCTCGACACTGACGAAGGGAGACATCTGGTTCATGAGCGGGAACGAGAAACCAACGAACAGAAGTACTACCAAACCAAGGCCGCCATGGAACGCATGCTCTTCCCCTCGGCACTGAATAGCTCTTTAAATGAAACACAGAATTCTCAAATCGTACAATCGCAAGTTAAACTGCCTCAACTGCAGCTCCCTACATTTGACGGCGCCATAAAGGAATGGCCGGTGTTCAAGAACATTTTCAAGTCTGCCATCGATAGTTCCAACATACCGCTGTTACACAAGTTTCAGTATTTAAAGTCATCACTCAAAGGTGAAGCAGCAGGTCTAGTGAGCTCGCTTATTATTTCAGACAGTAACTACCAAAAGGCCTGGGATATTCTTATAAAAAGGTATGAAAATAAAACAATAATTGTAAATCATCACATTAAATCATTTGTTAACTATGGGACTGTGACTAGATATAACTTAAAAGAATTTTTAGTAAATTTACAACAGAGCTTAGATTCTCTGCGATCTCTAGATTTGCCGGTGGAAGCTTGGGATGTATTGTTGGTGTTTATAATTACTCAAAAACTTGATAATTCTCTCCGAGCTGCTTGGGAAATGAGTCGCAAGGAAACAACAATTCCCAAATTCAAAGACCTGTTAGAATTTCTAAATTTAAGAGTTACTGCCTTTGAATTATTGTCTGACAAACAAACGGACAAACCCAGTTCTTTACAAACAAGAATGGCTCACTTGACTTCAGTTTCAAATACCAATGCTTTATGTTCAATGTGTGATGGAGGACATAGGTTACATAAATGTCCTAACTATCTTGAATTGCCCATACCTAAAAGAATAGAATTTATAAAATCAAAATCATTGTGCTTTAACTGTTTACAGGTGTATCAACATAAACACAATTGCTCTAAAACTAGTTGTTTTACTTGTCGTGGCAAGCACCACACAAGCATTCACATGGATAACCCTCAGCGAAAGGTAAACTATGCCGCAGTTGCAGACAATAGCTGTGAACAGGAACACACACCTCAGCCAGATAATAACAATAAATACACATATAGTCAACACACACTAAATACACCTACTTATGGTCAACAGACAAACCTACCTAGTATACAGTCATACAGTCAACAGACACCAAACATACCAACAAACACACCTAAATCCATTCAACAGCTAGTACATCCTAGCACATCTAACCAACAAGCGCACATCATTCATACAGATACACAATTACAAAACCAACCGCTTATGCCTATAATTGACCTAAAAACTGCTTCAACATCAACCGTTATGTTAGCAAATACTAATACAAAACAAATTTTACTGTCAACAGCTATTATAAACATCCGAGACGCGGTCGGCTGCTGGCACAAGGCACGCGCGCTCTTGGATTCGGGAAGCGAGGTGAACATCATGTCACACCGGCTTGCTACATTACTACAGCACAAACTTCACTATAATGCATGCCACATACAGGGGATCGGCAATATACACAAACATACACAAGTGAGTGCAACAGCTGAAATATCCTCAAGGGTAAAGGACTATAAAAGTAGCCTTAATTTTGTAGTAATGGATAATATCACTGTGCCTTTGCCTCATTCATTTATCAACACACAACCTTGGAATCTTCCATCTTCGCAAGCTCATATGCTGGCAGACCCTACCTTTTTCATACCCAGTGACATAGATTTGCTTTTAGGAGCAGAGATATTTTATGATATCTTACAGTCAGGCCATATTAGGTTAGGAGCTAATATGCCACAGCTCATAGAAACCAGTCTAGGATGGATAGTGTCAGGTAGCTATGTAGCAAATAAGAAGGTAACAAATTCATCACAAATCAGTTTGTTTGTTTCATCTCAGCAAACAGATGACCTCTTGTGTAGGTTTTGGGAGCAGGAAGAGGTCAAACCAAAGAAACTTCTTTCTCAGGAACAAAAATATTGTGAACAATTATTTCAAGACACTACAATTCAAACAGAAACAGGTCATTACATGGTAAATTTACCACTAATAGAGAATAGGGTGGCCGAGTTAGGTAACTCATTTAGTACTGCATATCGCTGCTTGTTGCAACTGGAATCCAGATTTCAAAAGGATGAAAATTTGTATACAGAATATAAAAAGTTTATTCACGAATTTATTCAGCTGCGACACGCAGAGTATGTGACAGACTTTAATCAATCAACAAATCACAGCAATTCATACTATTTACCACACCATGCCGTGTTAAAACCTGATAGTCAAACAACCAAGCTTCGAACAGTATTTAATGGCAGTGCTAAAACAAGTACAGGCGTTTCACTCAATGACATACTGTTGGAAGGTCCGAATATTTACAACGACTTGCTAGATATAATATTGAGGTTTAGATTATACAAATATGTTTTCACAGCAGACATTGTCAAAATGTTTAGGAATATTTTAATCAACCCAGAACATCGCCCACTACAACGTGTGTTGTGGAGAGATTCAAAGTCTGACCCATTACAATGTATACAACTCTCAACTGTTACATACGGCACTAAGTGTGCGCCATATTTGGCTTGCCGTACTCTGCGCGATTTAGCAGAAAAATATAAAAATAAATACCCCCTCGCCGCTGAGTGCATACAGTTAGATTGTTTCATGGATGACTATTTGTCTGGCGGACAGTCGATACAATATGTCAAAGAATTGTGTACTCAACTTATTAGTTTACTAAAAACTGCCAATTTTGAATTACATAAATGGTCGGCAAACCATAATGGTATACTCGAACATGTTCACATGCTAGACTTAGACACCCAATTTTACGACTTCACACCCGAGCATATGGTTAAAACTTTAGGCTTGAGATGGATACCATCTATTGACAAGTTCCAGATCCATATACCCGAGTTTAAAAATGTAAAACCGACGAAGAGGAATGTTTTGTCCCAGATTTCACAAATATTTGACCCTATAGGCGTTCTGGCACCAGCTACTATATTAGCAAAAATATTGATGCAAGATATTTGGAAACTTAAGATAGCCTGGGACAGCGAACTACCTTCACAAATTCAAAACACCTGGTTTGAGTTTTGTAGAAAGTTAGATAATTTGAGATCTATACAGATACCACGTTGCTATTTCGCAGAACTTCCATTGACTATCACTCTAATAGGCTTCTGCGACAGTTCGGTGAAATCCTTCGGGGGATGCTTGTATTTACATTCCACTTACAATAACAGGGAACCCACCTGTACCTTGATCATGGCCAAGACACGCGTCGCTCCAATTAAATCTCAATCTATACCCCGCCTTGAGCTTTGTGGCGCTTTGTTGCTAGCTCAACTTACGGTTAAATTTCTAAACGCGACAGACAAAAAAATGCATATTAATGACATAATTTTGTTCACAGACTCATTAGTAGTTTTAAACTGGATAAAGACACCATTCAGCAGGAAACTGAACCCCTTTGTTTCGCATAGACTCATGGAAATAATCGAAACGACTAGGAGTGAAAATTGGCATTATATTAACACCAAGGAAAACCCCGCCGATTTTCTTACTAGGGGCGTTTACCCTGACAAATTACCAACATTAAGACTTTGGTGGCATGGTCCAAATTGGTTGCTCGAGGACCAATCCACATGGCATTTAACGGAACCTTCGATTCCTTCTGATTTAGAGACAGTAGAAATGACATCTAAACATAGCTTTCATGCTGTGAGTAAGCAAAATTACTTCTATGAGGTCTTTGAGAAGTATTCAAGCTTTAGTAAAGTAGTCAGAATAGTTGCTTTTGTGTTCAGATTCGTAAACAATTTAAAAAAGAAACACAACACCTTATCTTCACACTTGACTGTGTTAGAGTTAGACTCTGCAACTAGATTTATTGTTGGAATAGTACAGGAACAGGCGTTTTCTAGGGAATTGAAGGAATTAAAGCTATTAAAATCTCAGACGGAAAATAGGACAAGCACAAACACCGAATTGTTTACGTTTATGTCCAGCCCCTTGAGGAAGCTTAATGTATTTATAGATGAGCACGGACTCATACGTGCCGGTGGTCGCTTAACTCAATCAAACATACCTTACAATCACGCACACCCAATCGTTCTACCAGCTAAAGAACATATCACTACATTGATAATTAGGTACTATCATATCAAGCTTTTACACACTGGTACTCAGACTACATTAGGTAACATCAGATTCAAGTATTGGCCCATCAACGGACGAAGTGAAGTAAAAAAGGTTATTCACCGATGTATCCGTTGCATCAGATTCAGAGCACAAACCTGTGGACAGCAAATGGCTGATCTACCTGGCCCTAGGGTGACATTGAATCGTCCATTTTTACACACAGGCGTCGACTTTAGCGGTGCTATCTACTTACGCAGCTCTATGTCTCGCAACTGCAGGTACCAGAAGGGCTATATATGCTTGTTTGTGTGTTTAGCTACAAAACTTTTGCATCTTGAACTTGTAAGTGAATTAACTTCACAGGCTTTCATTTGCGCACTAAAACGATTAATTGCTAGAAGGGGAGGCTGTGAATGCTTATATTCAGATAATGCTACCAATTTCAAGGGTGCTAATAATGAACTTGCTGAGCTTCATAAAATGTTTAAGAATGAATGTTCCTATTCTGAAATTGTAAACTATTGCGCTATGAATAAGATTCAGTGGAAGTTCACCATTCCACTAGCGAGTCACATGGGTGGTTTGTACGAAGCCGGAATAAAATCTGTTAAATATTTGCTAAAACGACAGCTTTCCAATGCTAAATTAACCTATGAACTTATGTATACGCTGCTAGTGCAGGTGGAAGGAATTCTCAATTCAAGGCCGCTTTGCGCAATTTCAGATTCACCAAATGATTTGGAATGCCTTACACCTTCACATTTTGCGCTGGGATCTGCAATTACAGATTTACCTGAACCTAATTTGACAGACATTAATGAAAAAAGGTTAAACATGTATCAGAAGGTAATTCAAATAAAACAAAGAATTTGGAAACAATTCTATAATAATTACTTGTCAGAGTTGTTACCCAGAAATAAGTGGTTGCAAATTAAAGCCAACTTAAAGGTAGGTGATATGATAATTGTCAAAGAAGAGTCTACACCGCCCTCCTGCTGGCCATTAGGAAGAGTAGTAGCTGTCAATAAAAAATCTAATGATGGTTTAGTAAGGTCAGTGGTGATAAGGACGACCAAGGGCGAGTACACAAGGCCTATTCACAAACTTGTTTTGTTACCTAACCATGGATCAGTTTAGTAACTGATATAATGTCTTATTGCTTAGTTATAAATACTGCTCTGTATTTAAGATTAGCATGTTAGTTTAATTTTGATGCAATAGTGCATAATTTGGAAATGTATAATAAGCATAACAATTTCCCATATAATTATAAGTCCATTGCATTGCAGTAATGTATAAGCCTAGTTTATTGTTACTTATACTATAGTATAGACTTAAGGCTCTGTACCTGAGTAAGTTTTAGGTATTAAGTTTCTACTAAGAAAGCCCGGGAAAATGTTCCGAATAGGACGGAATGCTGTTGCCGTCTCTCTCTCTCTCTCATGGCTTTCCAGTGGTGTATCGTGCGCTCGTACATATTAATTAAAATAAATTGTAAAAAGTGAGAAAAGCATTAAATTCAGTGATCTGCAGCCTGCGTTTGTAATTTAGAACCTGCCCACAAATAGTCCGCTTCACTAACGACACACATTTTAGTTTAGGGCCTAGATCGATACATGGTTAGATT
Organism: Clepsis dumicolana; assembly: GCA_963691665.1. Classification (NCBI taxonomy): domain Eukaryota; kingdom Metazoa; phylum Arthropoda; class Insecta; order Lepidoptera; family Tortricidae; genus Clepsis; species Clepsis dumicolana. Next base: position 1,500,474 of record OY829527.1, read on the forward strand.
GTTAGGACGTCAGCGATTGCCTTAGGGAAATGCTAGTGCGTAGATTTCATAACATGATAGGTAGTGGTTTATTAAGGTTCTAGGGAAACGTAGGAATGTGTTTTGAATTGGTTGTTTGAAGGTTTAAGCTCATTTGGTTGATGTACAATCACTGGGCTACTGTTTTGAGACGTGGGTAGATTTTTATGGAACGATAGAATTTGTATTATGTGAATGCTAGTAGATAGGTGTTATAACATGATAGGTTTGGTTCTTTGAAAATACTAGGGAAGCGTAGGGTCAGGTATCTCATGGAGATGATCATTTACCGAATTAAACTCATGTATTAGACGTACAATCACTGCGGTACTGTTTTGAAACACGAGTAGAATTTTATTTAACGTTACGGTCTGAAATAGGTGATTGCTATAAAATAGAATTTATAATTGGAAAGGTTTCGATTGTTGCAGATACTAGGGAAAGGTGAAGGCTAGGGTTTTTATTGTGCTATGAACCGTTTGCTTGAGGGTTTAAGCTTAACTGGGTTGTGGTACACGTCCGTTCTGTTGGACTACGGTCTGGTTGGGCTGGTCACTTAGATTTGGTAGTAGATTAATTGGTGGAGGTCTGAAACATCTAGTTGATGGTGATGTCTTGTGGGGACTTAATTTATTATTTAGTTGACCATTTAAGACTACTTAACTATTTAATAAATTTTATGTTTGATATGTGCGCCTAGGGCCTATTATTCAATTTATTTAAGTCTGTAGTCGACGGCTTTCGAACTACCTTCTTTTAATAAATGTTGTCATAGAGTACCTTCAATTACTACTTTAGCTGAGGTTGTGTAGAGGACTAACCAACGACATTTAATATGTTTTTGTTTATTTTGTGTCTTAGTCATACTAGGCAGTAGTTGTTTTATTCCAAATGGGGAAACGCTACACGCACTGAGAGTCACTGACTGAATACATTTAAACAAGTTAACATCTGATTCGACAGTTGTTCTTGGAGGGCAATAATTGCTTTACTTGGAACTTTGACATCATTATCTCATCTTGAATTACCTTTATGAACAACCGAAGCTATCGTCAGCTCAGCATAATAATCATAAGCAGGTGATTTGTAGACTTGTTGGTTGAAATTTTAACAAGTTGGTTACTCGAAATTGCCATCGACTTACAAGACGGGGGACCATTCCTCATCCAGTATACATTAGATTGGCGGGTTACCTACAAAGTGTGACCGCACCTAATAGTAGTGAATAGAAACTGCTCGTTTATTTAACTATCGTTTATTATTCAAAGGAAACCCAAGCTGATGTATATTAACCGGTCTTTTGGTAGGGGACAAGGGGGGGAATCACATATCATTCCGTCATTACACTCTTGCTAATTGATGACAATAACTTTACGCTGTTACATACCTTTGTTGTACAAAACCTGATATTATAATTTTCTTAAACAGTTGCGTCTTGAATACCACTCCGTCTCAGTCGTTTATTATTATTAAACTAAATGTTACTTACTTACACTCCAATCTCCATTGACCTCTTATTTACTTGCTCCGCTATCTAAATAATCTATTCCTAGCCATACTTACGGTTGTTAATCATTCTGCCAATTAAGCCTCAGATGGTATTAGCTTCGGTATTTCTAGGTAGTAGAACAATTATTTCAAGAAACTAATTCGTAAATATATATGCCGGGTTAGGTAGAACACATTTCTAGGTAGCGAGTCGCTAGGCAGGTTGCAAGTAGGTAGTACAATATTTATTCAACTAATAGGGTAGACCAATCTTTGCTCCTCACTAAACGTTCCAAGGGTTACAGTAGGATGCGGACACAACGAAGGGATCATTTATTTAGGCATACACTAGACGATCACATGGCCAAATCACGTATCACGTCACGTATATTAAATTATAGGATTTCATATACTTAGGAGTACGCATATCAGTAGGCGAGGCATTAATTGAGTGCGTAATAATCATAAGTAGGTAGGGCGAGAAAAAATAAGAACATAATGAGGGTAGGAAGTAGAAGAAGGTAGGTTCGCTTTTAAAGGTTCCCTTTTAATAAGTATTTAATGGGTACGAGTAAAAATTAGTTAATATTATTAATACAGTTAAAATAGTTTAGAAAAAGTAGGAAAAAATAATGAAAAGGGAGGGGGGGCGTTACAAGCTTTTCGGTGAAGGAAACAGCGTGAGGAAACCTTCACACTCCTGCGAAGCAATTCAACGGTGTGCGTGAAGCTCCCAATCCGAGTGGGACGTAAAGAGGGCTGGTGATGATGATGACGTTTTTTTGATAACAGCGACTGCGGTCAAAAAATTTAATCAGGTTAAACATAAACATCATATAACACGTGACACCTAAATAGTTTATAATCCAACTTCAGAATATGGCATGTCGCTGCGGCATTGATTTTTCTCTACATCAAATATTCAGGCCGCCTGCCCCGCGAAGCGTTTCCTACCAGCTATATTTGTATTTGATAATAGTGTATATTTATTATTGAAGCCTTGGAAACTTGCTGGTTGGTTCTCGCTTTGCACACGTTTATTGAGCGAAGCGAGTACCTACCTAATGTAAAATTTAAATCTTTACTATTGCTGCTGATTGTTAAAATTATCCCGCTAATACATGAAACTGCTGTGAGATTCAATCATAGTGAAATGAACGGATCACTCGCGTATGTCAGTCGAGTATAGCCCGACTTGTTTCGGACTAATCCGTAGTCCTTGCTCTGGGAACACACGTCACGCCGGTGGCGAGACGTAAACTGCGCGCCGCGGCTCTGCTTTTCATCGTCATTTTTACTATTGTCAAGAGTAGACACTAATCACATCACTTTGTAAAGGCTCGTTCACTCTCCCAGAGGAAGGACTACGGATTAGTCCGAAACATGTCGGGCTATACTCGACTGACATACGTGTGTGATCCGTTTATTTCTCTATGAATTTCCCATTTGTGTCAGTTCTGGTTAATTCATCTACACACATACTTATTTAAAAACAGTGCATAACTTTGAGACTACGTTAATATAGAATTTCACCGGTTTACAAGATGTCAATGATGTAAGTGAACTATAATATTGTTCACATCTTTCAGATTTCTTGTATTCAGATTGTTGATTTTATCGAGATCACACAAACGTTGATCTGTAACTTACTTAAAATAAAGTGAAAAGAGTTAGATCCATTTTGTTTAGTCAAGAAAGCGTTTTTGCATTGGTAAGTGCAAAAATAATAACTTTGTCAACGTCTCTCGGGATTTTACATATTGCTAGAATAAAATTAGACTACTTACACAGTTAAATTGTCCAATACTAGAGAACAGAAATTCGTAATTCATCTTACTTGTAAGTATAATTGCATCTACCGGGGTTCGAAACCGGGACCTCCAACTTCGTAATGGAGTCTCTCCAATATCCAACGCATCTTCTCTTCATATAGTGCCACTTCATCACTGAAGGTTGGCAGTCTCCTCAGTCGGTCCCCCAATGTTGAGGATCGTGATCCCGACAAACGCCGTCTACAGCCTTCCTCCACTCGCTTCGGTCTTCTGCGCGGTCTAAATAGCTGTTCCACGGTCTTGATGCCCATCCACTCCCTGGCCACTACTTCACCAACTTTACAAATGTCAGTTGTCAGTGACAATTCGGAGTCAATTGCTGACTTTAAGAGCTTTTTGCTTTAGCGCGCTTCTGGCAAAGAAATGTAGTTCGAATTGTCATTGTGAACCGACAATTTGTAAAGTTGGTCAAATACGTTTTTCGTCTTCCAATCTTCCGTTTTCCGGCTGTTTTGCTCATCATAATGGTTTGTAGAAGACTGTGCTCTTGATTTCGGAGAATATGGCCCAAGTACAGTCAAGGAATTTAATTTCCAACCCACCTAAGGTTTAATATCGTATAGCAAACTGTCACCATAAGAACACGACGTTGCTTTGACATGTCGCGTTTGCGTTGACATGTTCGACCCTAATGCACAGCGAATGTCTAACAACGTTTCAACGAAATGGGTAGGGAATTAAATTCCTTGACTGTACCTAATACGCGACTTTCTTTAGTTGAATGTTACAGTTGGGTTTTTTTCTAATTTGTTGTTTGCCTCACCTGTGCCCTAAGCACGACTTGTCGAATCCTGCGTTACGTTACGGTTATCGTATCGAGATCGAGAAGCCGCATACTAAATTTTAGTTCCAAATACGCTCACGGGCGGGCGCTGTTCCAAACGTCATACAAACTCGTTATAGTTTACTATTCGATTTTACGTGACGCAGGATTCGACAAGTCGTGCTTAGGGCACTTCACTCTAAATTATGAAGTTTTTCTATTTTTAGTTACCGAATGGTTTTTGCAGTATAGTTTTTAGATTTTTCAATAATTCGATTAATTTTAACTTAAGCTAGTCGTGGGTGCCGACGGGAATTCCGAGAAACAATAATATACCCCATGCCAATCTCACAGCTGAGTTGAATCTAATAAATAAATATCATGGGACAATTGACACCAAGTGACCTAGTCCCAGACTAGGCAAAGCCTGTACTATGGGTGCTAGATAACGGATAAACATACTAATCGCGGGTGGTAGGACCTTGTGCGAGGTCCGTCCGGATCGCTACCACCATCTTACTCGCTAATCCTACCGCTAAGCAACTGTGGTTGCACTGTTGTGTTCCGGTGTAGAGAGTAAGACAGCCAGTGTAATTACGGGCACAAGAGGCATTTCATCTTAGCTCTCTGGGTTGGCAACGCATCTGCAAAGTTGCAAACCCTCCGGGATCGTGGGTGTCTATGGGCAGTGGTGATCACTTACCTGATGGTGACCCACTTGCTCGTTTGCCTTTCTTGTTGTCGTATAAAAAAAAAATCTAATGACACCCCATACATTGAATTTACCATGAGCTTTTCGGTGAAGGAAAACATCGTGAGGAAACTTGCACACACTTGCGAAGCAATTCAATGATGTGTGTGAAGTTCCCAATCCACACTGGGCCCGCGTGGGAACTATAGCCCAAGCCCTCTCATTCTGAGAGGAGGCCTGTGCCCAGCAGTGGGACGTAAAAAAGGCTGGTGATGATGATGATGATGACATTGAAATCCGTCAAACGCTTAAGGTCTAGCATGGAGCGTGCCAAAGAATTAGATATACTCGTACTTACATAGGTACGCTTGAACACATAACCATCCTTCAGCAGTCGGGTAAAAAGAGCTAATGTCAGAGAAAGCAGACATGAAACTACAGAAAAACAAACCCATTCCCAACTAAACCATGTTTGGACAGGCCCCCGCCACCCCCCTTCCCGACACTAGCTCCCGACTACATGTAGTTCATATAATTATGCGAAGTTGAAGCAAATTGCCACGCTTTAACTCGCTCACAAATTGTGTGGCTTTGTGTTATTTTAAAACTGTCGTAATTTTAATAAAGTTAGTGTTGAAAAGTAGCTGTGGGATTAAACGCGTTGTGTATTATGCCAATATACACAAATACACAATCTTTATGTAGGTACTACCCTGACGAGTTTTGGAAACAAATTTTGTTCTACGACTCGTCAGGCTACTATAATGAAGTGTGTCTATGAGTATGTTTCCGACACTATAGCTCTCAAATTGATTGAACAATTCGAACATTTTTATAATAGAAAACTACTAAAGCAACGGTTTTTAGCTAAGTTTCGTCAAAAAAGGCTGACTTATTTTTGAGACATTATAACTTGAAATTTCGGGGGGTTCTAAGTTTTTGATCTTTCGGCTCAATCGCTATTAGGACATAATAGACACAGATACACCCATACACTGGTCAAACTTATAACACCTCTTTTTGGGTCGGGTGTGAAAAACCTAAACACTAAAGAATCTGTCAGATTCCGCCTCAAACCCCCAAATATAACACTGACGAGCCTACGCCCCAAACAAGACAAAACTTTTTGCCGTTTTGCATAAACTCGCAAATCCCCATACAGTTTCCCAAACATCGGCCGTACACAAATCCTTCCGCGAAGAATTCAAGTTCGTCAAAGTTCGGCAAAGTTCGGACAAGTTCGGCGCCTGGGCCGCGCAGGTTGGGGGGCGGAGTTTGGTCGGAGATTTATCGATGGAAGTTTGCGATGACAGGTGACGACCGATAATTGGTTGATGTTGAAGCATGGCTAACCATCATAGAGAAGTTGAAAATCCAATATTATAGATTTTTCTCAAACTTAGCTGAGAACCGTCTCGATTAAACTAGCTTTCTATTAAAAAAGCCGCGTCCAAATCAGTTCATCCATTTACGAGCTACGATGCCACAGACAGATCGACAGATACACACAAACACTTAGCGGTCAAACTTTAAACACCCCTCTTTTTGCTACCGGAATAAAAATATGGGGGTTTATCCAAATTTTCTAAGTTGTAGCAGTTGTAATTATTATACAACACAATACAATTCAAAGCTTTTTATGGAACACTATAATTATAATGACAAGCAAAAGAGTCAATTGACGGTTATAATATGGAATATGGGCCCATACCTTCGAAGGACTATAAACACGTCAATATTGTTTATTTAGATTCCTCGATTCCAAACTCAGAATACAGAACAAACCAGAACCCGCGAGCGCGCAAAAAACTAAAGCCACCGCCAACCAATACTTTTCGCACTCTCACCCCTCCCCTGCCCTGTGCACGCAGTGGATCCTGTACCGTATCGTCTCGCTCACTCTCATGTTAAATAATATTAGCTTGAGAGGGACGGCAAGATACGAAGTTCGAATTTTGCACTTCGTAGTCGGGGCCAGAGCGTCTACTGTAATCAACGGGCAAAAAAAAACGTCTCCATCGCGTTGACTTCAGAATTACTGTGGGCACATTAGCAGCGCCACTAGTGGCACGTATCGACAACAAACAATTCACATTCTATTTGACACTTTAACGCAAACGGCGATCGAGACGTTTTTTTTTGGACGACGATTACGACACTAGAGGCTCTGACTTGTTTTACGAATGGCAATATTAACTATTATTATGCCGTTTAAGTGTCGTTCCTACATGCAGGAATGCCGTTGGGCTTATAAAACAATCGGTTACGATTTCATTTTAAGGGACACAATGCGCGGCGTGCTAATAGTGATTTGAACGAGGCTTCTGAACTAAAAACAATTACTTTGCTCACCCGCGACCACAAGTGAAAAATAGTTATACCTGTGCGGTAAATGTATGTTTGCATGCAACACCTCCGCCTCCACTGCTACACGAATCAACACATGCCACACAGACCCAACTATCACTACCACCACTAAACTAAACGCTGACGCGTTTCGGCACTCTCCACGAGGCCGTTAACGAAGCACAACTGTTCAACCTCCGCGAGGCTTCTGGTTTGTTCTGTATTCTGAGATTCAAAGTTAAATCGAATACAGAAGTCGGTCACAGCATAAAGCATAAGAATTATGTTTGCATGTCGGCGCTGCCATAAATACTGCCAATGGCGTGCCGATCGATCTGATTTAGGAGTAGAAGAATCAAGAAATACAGCCTTTTGTGGACAGCAGTACTTTTTATTATGACTGAGATGTTATGTAAGGCGCTGTTGTTTTGTTTTGTATAGTTTCGTCATGGCCGTCCGTTCGTCCGTATGTCACAGGCATTTTGCTCGAAAACTATTAAAGCTATGATGAAATTTGGAGTACAGCAGGTGTCTTGTTAAAGCTGCTATTTAGTTTGATAGTTAAATAACAAAAATAAATATTTATAGGGGAGGCACTCCATACATTTAACAAAAGGAGAATTTTTTTTCAACATGCAAACGTGCATCAACGTGTGGTAGGTACTTACTTATTTTGACAGCTCTTTTAGAAACACTTTGAAGTTCCTAAGCGTTTTTTTTATTAAGCGAATATTTTCGGAAATAATCGCACCGAAAGTTGCATTAATTGTGCCCCCCCACTCTCATCACCCCCTCACTCATCTTCTAAACCGCGTAGGTCCGAAAAATATGAAAAAAACTAGAAAGGTTTTTAGGGTTTCGTACCACAAAAGGATACTTTTATATGAACTGTGAGTTAAGATTTTTCGGAAAAGATATATTTATCCACCTTTCTTCAAAATATTTTTTTATTGTTGCAGCTACGTAGAGCAGTAATATGAGCACGGAAGGCGGCTTCTGACACCATGGGGACCCGTGCTTATCTGCTTCTTGGGATTATCTGTGCCGCAGTGGTAAGTTACTATACATATAAATATTTTTTTGATATGCAATAATTTTTTCATTAAAAAAAAACAATGAATTCGCTCACCCGCGACCACAACTGAAAAAACAGTTATATATATATATATATATATATAAATATATATATCTGTGCGGCAAATGATGTTTCCATGTCCTTTGTCTCCACCGCTACCCGAATCAACACATGCCACACAGACCCAACTATCACCACCACCAGAAACTAAACGCTGACGCGTTTCGACAGATATAACAGTGCCCCGACAAGTCGTGCTTAGGGCACTGTTATATCTGTCGAAACGCGTTACTATTCGATTTTACGTGACGCAGGATTCGTCCTGCGTCACGTAAAATCGAATAGTAAACTATAACGAGTTTGTATGACGTTTGGAACAGCGCCCGCCCGTGAGCGTATTTGGAACTAAAATTTAGTATGAGATTTCTCGATCTCGATACGATAACCGTAACATAACGCAGGATTCGACAAGTCGTGCTTAGGGCACTGTTTTCACTTGTTGTCGCGGGTGGGCAAATTAATAGTTTTTAGTTCATAAATATGGACCTCCGCAAAGTAACGCCTGATTAAATAAATTATTCACTTTCTCCCTTTGAAAATTAACCGATTTGAGAACCTTCTACTTTTTTGAAGTCGGTTTCACTCAGATTGAATCTCACAGTAGTTTCAAGTTAAAATAAATTTACATATAACCTAACTAACTCAGAAAAGTTGAAAAACCCCCGACATTGTTATTTCAAAGTGCAATATTTCAATAACGGGTGGACCGATTTTAATGAGACTTAGCTAGGAACCATCTCGGTTAAACTAGCTTCCGAACAAATAGCTACGAGCTACGATGCCACAGACAGATACACAGATATACAGACACACAGATACACAGATCAAACTTATAACACCCCTCTTTTTCGTCGGGGGTTAAAAACTATGGGTGACTAAAGGGCTGGCGCGTTCCTCGGCCAACGTATAGGCATTGCTATACAAAGAGGCAACGCCGCCAGCCTTTTGGGCACCTTGCCCCGAGGTAGCGGACTCGGAGACGTTTGCCATTCCATATTTTAGTTTTTAATTATTATTATTTGTATTTATAATTCATAACTCTGCTTTTTTCGGTTTGTTTGTTCATGAAAAAGAAATTCAATTAAATTACCTCGTTTTCCAAAAGCAACATTACTACAATAAAATTGCTTAAACTTAAAAATTCCCTTCTACAAACATAACTAATTGAAATTTATCAAGTTAACACGTTCACGCCGCAAATTTATAATTTGATATAATAAATTAACATAACTACGTCTGACTGATTCGCAGTTTTGAATAACTAATTGAAGTAATTGGAATACATTTAGTTCAACACTACGTTTATTAGATAGTTAGATAATTATTAGTTTGAAATATTATTAGTAGCAAATTATTGGTCCGTGTTTACCTTACGCATGGAGTTTTGATTTTATATTTTTAGCCCCCGACGAAAAAGAGGGGTGTTATAAGTTTGACCTGTGTATCTGTGTATCTGTCTGTGGCATCGTAGCTCGCAAGCGGATGAACCGATTTCGATGCGGTTTTTTTTATTCGATAGCTAGTTTAATCGAGATGGTTCTTAGCTAAGTTTCATTAAAATCGGTTCACCCGTTTTTGAAATATTGAACTTTGAAATGACGATGTCGGTGGTTTTTCAACTTTTCCAAGTTGGTTGGGTTATAGTCTCATCTCATCACACCGGCGATTTGCGAGCTAGTGCTTCATAGAGTTGTGCCTACTCGGTCTTTAAATCGCCAGTGTGATAAGGCTGTTATAATCAAAAGAACAGAATACGAAAAAACTGGTGGTAGGACCTTGTGCAAGGTCCGTCCGCATCGCTACCCCCATCTTACTTGCTAATCCTGCCGCTAAGCAGCAGTGCTTGCACTGTTGTATTCCGGTGTGGAGAGTAAGGCAGCCGGTGTAATTACGGGCACAGGAGGCATTTCATCTTAGCTCTCTAGGTTAGCAAAGGGGTTGCGGGTGTCTATGGGTAGTGGTGATCACTTACCATCAGGTGACCCACTTGCTCGTTTGCCTTCCTCGTCGTATAAAAAAAACAGAGATAGGTATTGAATCAAATTGCATTATGAATTTAATAGATATTGATGATAAGTGGCAGATATTAGCAATAGCTACAGTCAGCAGCAAAATTAGCTAAGCAACCGAAGCGTTCACAATGATCTAAGCACGGCTCTATTGTTATAGACATAAGAGCTTGTGCTGATCATTGTGACCGCTTCGGTTGCTTAGCAGCCGACGCGTTCACATTGATCTAAGCACGGCTCTATTGTTATAGACATAAGAGCTTGTGCAGATCACTGTGACCGCTACGGTTGCTTAGCAGCCGACGCGTTCACAATGATCTAAGCACGGCTCTATTGTTATAGACATAAGAGCTTGTGCAGATCATTGTGACCGCTTCGGTTGCTTAGCAGCCGACGCGTTCACAATGATCTAAGCACGGCTCTATTGTTATAGACATAAGAGCTTGTGCAGATCATTGTGACCGCTTCGGTTGCTTAGCAGCCGACGCGTTCACAATGATCTTAGCACGGCTCTATTGTTATAGACATAAGAGCTTGTGCAGATCATTGTGACCGCTTCGGTTGCTTAGCAGCCAACGCGTTCACAATGATCTAAGCACGGCTCTATTGTTATAGACATAAGAGCTTGTGCAGATCATTGTGAGCGCTACGGTTGCTAAGCAACAGGATCCACTGCGTGCACAGGGCAGGGGAGGGGTGAGAGTGCGAAAAGTATTGGTTGGCGGTGGCTTTAGTTTTTTGCGCGCTCGCGGGTTCTGGTTTGTTCTGTATTCTGAGTTTCGAATCGAGGAATCTAAATAAACAATATTGACGTGTTTATAGTCCTTCGAAGGTATGGGCCCATATTCCATATTATAACCGTCAATTTAGGAACTTTTGCAATAGCTGCTCCTGCTGATATCTGTACCTTTGAAATTTCGCTTTTTCATATCCGATTATTTGACTAACCCATTGTCTAACCACCTTAGCCTTTATGGGGTTTAGGGTTTCGTTATCGCGCCCCAGTCGGGGTATGCCAGTAATACCAACATAACAATTAGCGAAAGTGAATAGGTAGGCAATACTGCGGGATTAGGTCCGCGAGGTTGGCGGCTTGCGCCACAAGCTTGCGATTATTACGTGCAGTTAAAAAAAAGGAAAATAAATGAATCTACATTTTAATTGTTATAATACAAACCAAAATCAACCAGCGAAGCAATTCAATGATGTGTGTGAAGTTCCCAATCCGCATTGGGCCCGCGTGGGAACTATAGCCCAAGCCTTCTCATTCTGAGAGGAGGCCTGTGCCCAGCAGTGGGACGTAAAAGGCTGGTGATGATGTGATGATGAAACCAAGATCTGATTTTAAAATACCTATTCAATGTTATACGGACTTGATAGGTATAGTTCGTAGATTTTTATTTATAGTGAAATAAACGGATCACTCACGTATGTCAGTCGGGTATAGCCCGACATGTTTCGGACTAATCCGTCCGTCATGTCCGAGATGATCCGTTTATTTCACTATGATTGATTCTCACGGTAGTTTTGTGTTAGATTTTATTTTTTTCTTTTTCACAATATGGCTTCTGGTGCTCGCCATGTTGGATTTCAATTGTTGTCATGTATTTAGTGACACCCGCAAGATTAACACAAATCGATTGACGTAATAATTATTAAATACGGCCCACGCGATCCGTCTCTAGAATGTCACATAGGAACAAACATACATTCATATTACATAGGCTGATAAACACATCAGTACCCTCCTTTGCATTTCGCAGTCGGGTAATAAGGGCCAAATTTACATAATTTTTGTTTTACATATAATGATACTCGGGACTTAATCGCGTAAAAAACGTATATTTAAATTTGAATTGAAATATCTCGACGTTTCGGACGCCACGTTGCGTCGAAGGGAAGGCAAGGGACCCTTTCAAATTTCAAAATTCAAATTTAAATATATGTTTTTTACGCGATTAAGTCCCGAATATCATGATAATGTGTGAAAATCGCGAAAGTTTAAATCAATAAATAATTTTTGTTTTGTTCTTAATTATTGGACATGGATAAGTCGCTAATTAATAATGTCCCGCATCCAGTATCAAACCTCTTTCATGCTGTATTTTAAGTCAAATAGCTGGATAAAATAGTATTATTGTTTAATATAATTTTCACGTAACGATCAAAATACTCAAGAGGTGCGAGCCGGGGTTTGAACCCACGACACTCTGCTTGAGAGGCCATAGGTCAAACCACTAGGCTATCACGGCTTCTTACCTCGCACCTCTTGAGTTTTTCGGAATTTATGTGCGAAATTACATTTGTAATTTATCATGAGCTTTTCGGTGAAGGAAAACATCGTGAGGAAACCTGCACACTCCTGCGAAGCAATTCAATGGTGTGTGTGAAGTTCCCAATCCGCACTGGGCCCGCGTGGGAACTGTAGCCAAGCCCTCGCATTCTGAGAGGAGGCCTGTGCCCAGCAGTGGGACGTAAATAGGATGATGATGATCAAAATACTTAGTGGTCCCTGTTTTCTCTTGAGTAATATACATTATGAAGCTGTAATAATTAATGAAGATCTTTACAGAATAAATTGAAAAATAAATCAACCTGTCACGTTAAGAAGCCAGTTTATTCAGCATCAGTCTGAACAAATTTCACACAAAAATGCTAATGACATTGACGAATTTATTGACGATTTTATCAATCCCAATTTTAGAGGCGTGTTTATATAGTAATTTGTTTAACATAAAGACATACCATTTATTACCTATTGAATGGTGTGACATGGTGACAGGTTGACAGGTGGAGTGACGGTGATGTTGAGTAGGATTTGGTGTTGACAGATTTATATGTTATGTCGATAACATTATTGTCTTGGGTTAGATCAAATGATTTGTATTTTCATTGATGTTCTCTGCTTTTATGGGACTGGTTTTCAGTCGTATTGTTTGTAATTGGGTCGATCGAATGCTATAAAGATTGGTTTTTATTTTATTGCATGTGCTCAGTGGTAAAATGTAAAATGAGGTCTTTGTTGGCATTTACAACCCCCGACACAAAATAAAGGCTTTTTTAAGTATGGCTGTGTATCTATGTTTGTCTGTGGTATTGTTGCTCCTGAACCGGTACATTTTTGTGTCAGGTAAACAAGTTACATAGTTTGTTATAACTAAAGCCAAGGCTCGTGATAGTGTATGTACTAAAAACGTAATAAAATTATTTGCTCACTTTATTTATTCCACCTTTTTAGGGTTCCGAAGTTAAATAAAAAAACCTGTAGCGTGTCTACACTTTATGAGATGAGTGCGAGGTAACTTGTAAGGGAAAGTTAATGTAAGAAACAAACCCAATGATAGCTGTTCTAACACTGACTTTATTCACACTTAACAATAAAATATGCTTAGGCAGGCGTGCCGATGTCATACATGTGTGGGTAAAAAACTACAATATTATTACCAAATGACCTAAATTAGGAATCATTGACTTGACACTTGTACCTATCGTGCGGTAACCCGTACATCTTGCCAGACAAAAGAAGACAAGAAACATGGTTAACAATATAGAAGAAGAAAGAAGAAAGAAACATATATTTATTAGAAACTAATTCGACACATACACATACAGATAAAAACAAATCAATAATCAACAATAACCAGACAATGCAAAGTATACAATGCAATAAAAATGTGTAAATAGAAATAATTAAAGTATAACATGAGAATATTATGTAGGTAAGAACGAGAACTTAAAATTCAACACTACAATATACTCGTAGCAGGGATGTCCAGTCGTAAAGATCTCGGTCGCATTCTCGGGGCGGGGGCCGTCTGCTGAGGGTCGAGCATGACTTTGCGAATCCTGCGTCACGTAAAATCGAATAGTAAACGTTGTCGAGTTTGTATGTCGCCCGTGAGCGTATTGGAACTAAAATTTAGTATGAGGTTTCTCGATCTCGATACGATAACCGTAACGTTACGCAGCATTCGTAAAGTCGTGCTCGACCCCCTGGTCAGCGGTCACCGTCGCCGCCATCGGGATTGAGATCGCGGCAGTACCCGCCGATGCTATGTTGTGTGTGCCCCTGTTTTTGCGCCATACCACTTATACCTATCGTGCGGTAACCCGTACAGAACCCTTATAGTTTCGTCATGTCCGTCTGTCTGTCTGTCTGTCTGTCCGTTCGCGGCATAGCTCAGATACTATTGGTACTAGAAAGCTGTAATTTTCCGTAGATATACAAATTAATTAGGGCCCAAAAGTGCTGGGATAAAATTCTGAAATATTTTTTTTTGGGGTACCTCCAGTGCAGTGGGGATAATTTTTTTCTTTCTTGCCCACCCGCTAGTGTGGGGTATCGTTGAACAGGTCTTTCAAAAATATTAGGGGTCTTTGCAGATCATTTTACGACAAAGTTATTCATTCGCGAAATATTTAGCTTTGAAGTGCTCATTTTTGTTGGAGTCCAGTGTCCCCCCCTCTACCAGAGAAACTGTTTTATTTGGAAATGTGAAAAAAATCAGAGCAGTAGTGCATATAGTGAATTTAAAAGGAAAACTATCAGAGATAAGGAGGCTTTACAGGTTTGGAAGTAATAGTTAATTATATGTGGCTATGTCAGTAACTGATATAAATTGACCCCACACTGCGTACAGTTTGCTTTGGAGTAGGGCTCTGCTAGCACTGGTTTCGAATAGGTGTGATGAAAATACCTTTAAATTAGGCATCTATGCCAGGGCTCTTTCGTAATGGGTTAGGAACCCTATCCTGGGTGTGTCCGACACACTCTTGCCCGGTTTGTTACACTTCATGCCCGAACTTGGCCCACTTTTTGGTCCCCTCCTCTTCCCGCTACAATCGTTCGCTTTTCCAATCCAGGGAACTTGGCTCTGATTGTGCAAATGCTGCGCTCCAACTCTGGAGTTTAAAAATAGCCAATAAAAATCAAAGTCTCGTTCAAATATTTGCATTGTCGATGCCACAAATGGGAGAGAAGATGAAGCAGTTTTATTACGTAGTAGGAGAGCGGAGACCCTTCTCGAAGTCACTGTTTTTAACTGCAGAATTACGGTGTTGTTAAAAATCATGGTAGCAAGGTTCGACTTATGGCCTCTGAAGCACAGAGTCATGGTTTCTAGCCCAGGCTCGCATCTCAAATTTTTTCGGAATCAATTTATTGAAAGAGGGAGGCAAACGAGTAAGCGGGTCACCTAATGGTAAGCGATCACCGCCACCCATGCACCAGCAACCCCAAGAGAGTCACTAGTCCGTTGCCGGCTTTTAAGGAGGAACAAGGATAGAGAAAAGGGGGGGGGGGGGGTCGGGCCTCCAGCACTCTCACTGGCTGAACGAAACGCAACAGGGTGCTGTTGCTTCACGCCAATTTTCTGCGAGAGGTTGGTACTGCCTTGGATGAGCCGGCTTAGCTACAGTATGGCTCTCTACTAACTTAATTTAATGAGCCAATTATTATTTTTTAATTTATCAAGAACTTTTCGGTGAAGAAAAACATCTTGAGTAAACCTGCACACTCCTGCAAAGCCATACAATGGTCTGCGTGAAGTTCGCAATACGCACCGGGCCCGCGTGGCAGCTAAGAAATATCTTGATTAAATTTTCGCTAAAAAAAACCGCGTCCAAATCACTTCATCCGTTCACGAGCTACGAAGGCACAAATAAACACACAAAAAAAATACACAAATACGCAAGTCAAACTTATAACACCCCATCTTGCACCAGGGTTTAAAATTCATCATCAATTCAAGTGACGTGGCTGTTCCAACGAATCTGTGCCTGTACCACCCTAAGGTTTGCGCAATAAATCAATATTTTATTCAATGAAATATTCCGCTTCAGGAATCAACAGAGACGTTAAAGGGAAACTCATTCGATCGGATTACTAAAGAAAGCCTTTGAAAGCTGTTAAAAGCTTGTTATTGCTGTAATAAAAAAAAAAACTAGATTCGGCTATTGGCGGAAATCGGTGGGGTGTTCTTGTTATTTTGTTCTTAAATAAAGTGTCCAACTCGAACCAAAACTATGGATTGATATTGGTGGATTATTTCTTTTACTATCATCTCTCAGCGCAGCTATCTTGTTGGTGGATTTTTTATTCTTCTTCAGCGCACCTATCCTATTGATAGATTTTACTATCCTCTCTCAACGCAGCTATCTTGTTGGTAGATCTTCCATTCTTCTTCAGCGCAGCTATCCTATTGGTGGATTTTACTATCCTCTCTCAAGGCAGCTATCTTGTTTTTTATTTTCTATTCTTCTTCAGCGCACCTATCCTATATTGGTGAATCTTACTATCCTCTCTCAGCGCAGTTATCCTATTGGTGGATTTTTCTATCCTTTCTCAGTGCAGCTATCCTATTAGTAAATTTTTCTATCCTCGCTTGGGGCAACTACTTAGTTAGGTAAAACGGATCACTCACGTACTTATATAAATCAAGTTTAGCCCGACATGTTTCGGACTAATTCGTAGTCCTACCTCTGGAAGCGCACGACACAGCGGCAGCGAGACGCAAACTGCCGCTTCCACTCCCAGAGGAAGGACTACGAATTAGTCGATCTAATATATACGTGAGTGATCCGTTTTATTTCAATATGAAAAACCTCGTAAATAAATAAAATACAAACTAAGCTCCACGAAAATAAGGTCAGACTAACAGCCATTAACGCAGGGCTGTCCATCAAAGAGCTATACAATGAGCGTGGGCAATAAAACAGGGCCGCCCAATCGCGGCCCGCGGGCCAATTTCACCGAATCGACACCCCTGCCCGGGAGGGCTGCATGCGGTATGTAGCCATTTAATAAATAGGCCTATTTATTTGGATACGTTATTTGTTGGGATTGCTTTGGGTAGTTGTGGAGGATGGAATTTGGTTTTTGGGCACATGAGTTTAGTAATATTTGATACAAGTTTATGCTATGTAGTTTTTTATTTAGATATATTAGTTAAGGGTAATTGACCGCGATTATCTTACTAGATTTTGATGAGCTCCAATAATATTACATATATAAAAATAGGTAGATATGTCATCAGCACGCCAAAAATGAAGCGCAGAAAAGGCTACAAATTGTAGCCTCTTTGGCCACAAAATCTAATAAGGTCCAAACTTGCGCGCAAATGTCAAAATGTTCGGAACATGTTTTTCGATTGTCTTGTGAGCATATGACGTAACTTTGCTTATAATATAATTGATGAGCTCCCGATATTTCGACGCAGCTACATTGCAAAGTCTACAACTTAGTATAAGATGATCGCGGTCAATATCCCGTAATTAATAATTACGTCTAATCAAGAATCATTTAAGATAGTTTATTTGTTTACTTAATTAATCAGTCTGCTTCTTACATTAAGATCATGATCGTTGTCAATTTGTTGAAGAAATTATTAAAAATAACTGCCTTAATACGATTGTTCATTTGCTTTTTTAAACATTTAAAAACTTAATGACCAATTTTAGATATTGTTGAAGAATAGAAAACCATATACCATATAACATATTCCAGTTAGGTTCTGATCATAAAAGCACCTCATAGGTAGCTGGTAATAATAGATTTATCTCGGCCTCAAAGCACCCCATCGTTCACACTAGGTGTTCAAGTTCAAATATACTCCACCTACTCACAGTTATTGCCTCTATTTTCACCTAAAAGTAATAAAGTAGAATAAACACGTTATTACAATCCAATATGATATAAAAACACCAACCACTAAACAAAAACCATTCCACCTTTATAAAGCAAAAGCGATTCACTCTCGAATAACACCATCCCTAAACCCGTTTACAGTTACCCAGTAATATGATGAAATACGCCGCGATTCCCTGGACAGAGCAATATCCGTTGCTGGCCGTAAATACCCACCCACATAAATATTAGATTGACAGGGAGCAATCTACTGCGAACATTATGTTGTTATTCGTTAAATTGTTATTGCGGACCGAATGCGGTGTCGGGCGGGAGATGAAATTTCGTAAGATTGTGATGAAAATTACATTGGGTATGGTGGAGGTCATGTTTTAGTGTAGGTACCACAATTGAAGGTTTTGGAAATGGATTTAATTCCAGAGGCGACAAAAGCAAAAGTTTTCATTCTCCTGTGAAGTTTTGATGATTTTTCCTTGTTGAGGAGGATGCTTGGTGGCGATTGAAACAATTGAAACGAGCTCTCAAGATGCAATAAATATTTATTTCGAGTTTACCCTGCTTTTATATATACAATTTCATTGACACGAGAAAGATAAAAACTATTGCTATTTCATACAACGTTCATAAATACACAATTTGCGGGTGGATTGAGATTTACAACTTATACCCTACTCGAAATAATTGCTTATTATGAAATTAATATGTATGTTTGTCTGGCTGCTGCCACATTCTTCTTTTTTAGGGATCCATACCTCAAAAGGACATACAGGTTTTTAGCATTAAAATGCTATGAGACGCAAGGTAAATAAACGTATATAATATGTCGAGTATCGACATGGGGGACAGGGGGGGGGGCAGGGCAGGGGGGGACAGCTGCTTCCCCTCTGGATCTTACAATCAAACTTCAAAACAATTGGTAATAATATTATAGTATACTAGCTGTTGCCCGCGACTTCGTCCGCGTAGATTTCGGTTATTGCTATCCCGCGGGAACTATACAATTTTCCCGAATAAAAAATAGCCTATGTTATTCCTCAATATTTAAACTATCTTCTTACCAAATTTCATCTAGATTGGTGCAGTGGTTTTCCCGTGAAGAGGTAACAAACAGACAGACAGAGAGACAGCGTTACAGCGTTAATTTCGGTTCACTAATGTTTTGTCGAAACATGTTTAACAAAAGTTCATTTCACAACCAACGTTTCATATACTATTCTTTTCACAAACATGTTGTTGCAAAAAATGCTCATTTCATAAATAATTACTCGACAACTATACATTTAGAAACTTTGACACTTGACAAACATATGGAGAGACAAATAATTATTTTAAAAATGTTCATTTCACAAATAGATCGTTTTTAAAATCGGTTATTTTGCAAAACGTGAATTAGTAAACATTAGTAAATTACTTTCTGCGTAACGAAATGCAGGGCAGTAGGTATGTAGGTAGGTATGAAATGTATACTCGAACTCCGTAAGTTTATTGCTCCTTGCTTATTGATTTCTGAATTGGACTTCTAAGCCGGACTTCTGAAATTTTCGAGAAAATGTGTCGAAAAATATTATACTCTACCACAAGTCTAACCTAACCTAAGCCTATTGTAAGCTTATTCATTCTCTCCGTCAGTAAGTCTGTCTGTCCGCCCGAACGTCCTTAAAAGGGCTGAGTCTCTTAAAAGGTAACGGCGATTTAATATATTTTATTTAAATAAAATAAAACCACTGACAAAGTAATATCAAAGTTGGTTGGTGATACGTTAGTTGACTATTTGATATCGTTATAAAATAACCTATTTGCCAAATTATATGATACAAAATGAAAATTTGTGAAGTTATTATTCGATAAAATAAATTATTTGCGAAATCAGTAGTTGTGTAAAGATAGTTTTAGGAATGATGCATTGACAAATTGGTTGTGAAACGAAAATATGCTAAATGACTGGCGACATGTGATAGGACACCGTTACTTTCGCATTTATAATATTAGTTGGGATGAATTAAAGCTCGGAAATTTATCATTAGAAATCTTAGCGCAAAAGCACTTTTTAATACAGTTGCTCAAAAAGTGCTACATTTGTAGCTACGTTTCATGCGGAAAGTTGTATTTTTCCGTACTAGTGCTTTTTACTTTTCCAAGGCGCCGGCGGCTCTGCTCGGTGGTGGCGGTGGCGGCCCGGCCCCTCGTTGTAATTTTTTCGCAAATGTATTAAAAAACGTCTTTTGGTACACGTGCGGAAGTGTCATTTTCACTCGTCCCGAGTCTCGACCCTCGCCTTGCGGCTCGGGCCTAGACACCTCGGGACTCGTGCATAATGACATACTTTCCGCACTCATATCATAAAGTACTATTTCGTGGTAAGAGTACTTGTACTTCGACCGTGAAGATTTTCTACTACTGTGGATTAAGAATTTTTTCAAAAGCTGGTTACGCCCTTAAGTGTCGAGTTTAGAACATGTTTCGGACTAATCCCTAGTCCTTCCTCTGGGAGCACACGCTTCGCCGGTTGTATTGTTAATCAAAACCCTTATGTTTATCCAAATGTTTGTATGTTATTTTAGTCTTCATCCGGCTTGGGAGATAATTAATATCCACCTTGTTTACTTTCAATCAAGCGTAATTGAATACGTTCTATTGGAAATTATTTTTTTGCCCGAACGCCAATTACACGGTTTCACACTGGGATATCCAATATTTCCAATGTTTACGAGTGGATGTGTCTTAATATTTTTTTATTATATGACAAGGAAGGTAAACGAGCAAATGGGTCACCTGAGGGTCGAGCACAACTTTATGAACGTTACGGTTATCGTATCGAGATCAAGAAACCTCATACTAAATTTTAGTTCAAATACGCTCACGGGCGGGCGCTGTTCCAAACGTCATACAAACTCGACAACGTTTACTATTCACCCCCTCTGGTGAGATGTCATTAGATTTAGCTCGACCCCCACACCCCCGTAATCTCACGTGAGATTTTTGAAAATGCGCAGTTTCAGTTTAGTGCTTGCTCTCGTTAAACACGTTTTCCATAATGTAACTAACTAAGTATTCTCGCAATTTTTACACCGTTTCTTGCGGAGAAAAAATATTACGTGATATTTATTTACCGAGGACGCCTCCTCTCCCCCACCTGAGATTGGGTGAGATTCGTCGCTCTGTTTATGTGCAATATACAAATAATCGATAAAACATAACACACTGCTTTTAACATGAAACTACTGTGAGACTCAATCACAGTAAAATAATACGGATCACTCATGTCTATTAAGTTGCAATTAGTCCCAAACATGCCGGGCTAAACTCGACTTATATTTGAGTGATCCGTTTTATTTCACTATCTCAATGTTCCTACTTTTTGCAGGTTCTCTCCAATTGAACACGAATTTCATGCCTGAATTCATCTCAAGTTAATGTATAAACAAAAATGTGATTTGCCTACGTTTTTACGCGGCAATAACTGTGTTATTATTGAAGACGCAAGTACAAAGAAAATATTATATAATATTGAAACGAATTTCTTTCGTCTGTTCTTTATTTTGTTTGATTCAGGAAGTATATAACGAACTAGCTTACCCTGCGGCTTTGCCCCCGTGAAATGTTTCAAAACGGGCTAGTTCCCTATCCCGTGGGAATTTCGAACAATCCCTTCTTAGTGCACCTCTAGGATCAATATCACTAGCCTTTTTTTACGTCCCACTGCTGGGCACAGGCCTCCTCTCAGAATGAAAGAGCTTGGGCTATAGTACGAGGTGGGTACTATAACTATAGCCCAAGCTCTCTCATTCTGAGACTATAGTATCCACCTCTAGGATACTCAAGGTATATAATATTATGTTTGCCAAATTTCAAGTCTCTAGGTCCAGTGGTTTAGGCTGTAAGTTGTCTGCTTGTCAGTCAGTCAGTCAGTCAGTCACGGTACTGTTTTATAGGTATAGATAGAATAGATAGAAGATAGATAAGACATAGTTCCAGTAGGGCTAGCACAATTGGCTGCGTATTTATTTGTCGCGCGGGATTACATTACACGTACCGTTGCATATTGAGTGACAGAAAAGGACGGGCAGTTGTTCTCGCGCGAGATAGAAGTCACACTGTGTCTTGTGCTAGATCTACTGGGCGTTTAGTGTAATCAACGGCCAAAGATACGTCTCTGTCGCGTTCGCGTTTACGTCTGTTACTAGGCGAATTCGCGGCGCCACTAGTGGCACGTATCGGCAATAAACAATTCTCATACTATGTGATATCCGTAACACAAACGCGTTCGAGATGTCTTTTTGACCATTGATTACACTAATAGGAGACTCGTTTCACCACCGTCGAAGAGGGTGCTCCCAGACGAAGAACTACTTACAGATTAGTCTCAAAAAAGTCTAGCTATTCTCGACTGTTATACGTGAGTAATCAGTTTCTTTCATTATTCATCATCATTATCATCATGTCAGCCGAAAGACGTCCAATGTTGGACATAGGCCTCCCCCAAGGCTCTCCACTCGGACCGGTCTTGTGCTTTCCGCATCCACCGCGATCCCGCGATCCTCATCGTCGCTCCATCTTGTTGGAGGCCTACCGACAGCTCGTCTCCCGGTCCGCGGACGCTATTCGAGAACCTTCTGACCCCATCGGCCATCAGTCCTGTGAGCAATGTGCCCCGCCCACTGCCACTTATGTTTCACCAATTCTTCAGGCTATGTCGGCAACCTTAGTTCTACTGCGGATATCATCATTTCTGATTCTACCCCCGCAGAGAAACACCGAGCATAGCCCTCTCTCCATCGCCCTCTGATTGGCTATGAGCTTCCTTATAAGGCCCATCGTTAGGCCCCACGTCTCGTAAGTTGCTTGCGCACTAAAACCTTGTTATTGACTTACGCATTGCAGGGAATGCTCTATGGTCATCACTGAAGAAAAATACGCTTCTTTCTGTGTGTCACCTCATGTCTATATTCAACAACGCTTTCAATAAAAGGATTAAGATAAGAATCCAATCGCCACGCCGCTCCTTTCCGCTTACTTCCGCATCTCAACACAAGACGGAACTGCAGTCCAAAGGCGAGTGTCTCTGCATTGCGATAAATTCCCTTTAGGGCTTAGCGAGTGCCCGGCCAAGATATCCCCTCATCCCCTGTGAATTGGCTATTTACACGCCATATCATAAGTTATCACTGGTCATTTCAATACTTATGTTAGGTATTTAAAAGAAAGCAGCAAAACAGCAAGTTTCACGATATTTTCCAAAAGCGAAGCTTAAAACAACAGTGAAAATTTTACCCGAAATCTACGTTAAATGCAGGTGAACAAAGGACAACAAAGTTTACCGCCGACACCGTTTCCCATTGTTTTGGTAGTTTGAAAACTACGTGTTATAAAATAATAAATAAAATTAATGTTGTTTTCGGCGTCGGTCTGTTTCTGCAGGTTTTTTTAACAAGTGAAAAAGTTGCATATACCCTACAAAATAATCTATGGAAGCGTTACTAAGCCCGAAAAATGGCTCCACCAAATAGGTTCCGCGGTGGACGGGGAAAAACATATGAGAAAACAATGCCTCAGTCAGCCGTGTCATTTGTGACGTGCGGTCTTGTCACGGGGGTTTCGATTGTGGATATTACTATAAATTTTGCGCAATTTAATAATTTGCAAATATTCCATCGTGAATGGTGCAGAAACCATACGGATATCAAAAACACTAGAATTACCTTTCATAATTAATGAAGTTATTACCTACATGACTAATGCATGGCGCTGTTCTCGTTGAGAGGGATAGTTGTATAGCTCGACCGAACATTGTCGAAAACTGCCGAGCGCAGCCGACGCGTATCTCGTCCAGCTCATTGACGAGCTGCAATTTTAGATGCGAGTCAATGATAATACCTACATATACTAACCTAACCAACTTAGAAGAGTTGAAAAACCCCGGCATTGCCGTTTCAAAGTTATTTCAAAAACGGCTAAACAGATTTTAATGACACTTAGCCAAGAACCATCTCGATTAAACTAGTTTTCGAGTAAAAAAAACCGCATCGCACGGACAGATACACAGGTTAAACTTATATCACCCCTCTTTTTCGTCGGGGGTGACAAAAGATGCAGATATGTCATCAGCGCAAAAAGTAAATCGCAGAAATTAAGCGCAAAAAGTGAGTCTCTGCTAAACTATAGAGATTCTCCGCGGAACTTATAGTATCCGGCCTACAATAATCCCATCAACCTTCCAAACCACACCACACCACGAATTCAAAAACATTTCAATCCATCAAAAAATATCCTCCGACATTTTTACATCAAAATACAACACCTTATCAATCTCTATTCCGTAAATTACAGAATGAAAGGAACACCGAAAGTACATAAATCCTCGTATGAAATAATGACATTGATCTAATAATATGTGACAGCGATTGATGTCATGGTTATGCAAGACGGATGGCTTTTGATTCCATTTTAATAAAGTATTATGACACCCAAGGCTTGTAATGTTACCCTTTTTCTATACTGCATAATACCACAGTATATATACCGGGTGTACTATCCAAATGGGTCAGTATGGAGAAGTCGGAAGCCTTTTTTAAGATAACTAGCTAGTTTTCATTGGAACATTAGGGTTGTCACTCTTAATTATAATAAAATTAATGGGTTTTATTTACTAAACCGTTTATTTGGGTTTTATAATGATCAAATAATCGAATGAATTGACTGACTAGTTTACAAACAAAATAGTGTGATTAAATAATCATCAGCATTTTAAGAAAACTTTGTTTTCGTTAGTTATTAAAAATGCCAAACTGTCATCCGCCATCTTGGATCAAAAAAAATATGTCAAATTCGAACTCACCGCTGCCAAATGATCATTTTATTAACAAAAATTACAAACCCAATCCCAATTCGCAATCTTAGATTGATTTTTTTTTATACCACTGATTACAATTCGAATTAAATTAATAAAAAGTAAATAAGTTATGTCACTATGCTATTACCATTATTCATCATTAAATTATACCACCTATCTAATAACTATTAATTATTAATAAACACAAAGAGTCGCCACTCGTATCGACGCGGCACCCGCGACTGACAGCACCGCTATTCCCCCTTATTAGCTTTGTAAAGACTCTGTCTGTGTGCGTGTGTCATTTCGAACGTTTGTACGTAGTTTCTGTACTGCTTTAGCTTATACAATATATACTGTTATAATACTGCCGTAAGTCTAGATACTTTGCGTGGTCATAGTCATAGCCAGCAAGCTATAGTAACTTCAAAACGATCATACGAGCTCCATGCCTATATTAATTCGTGCCATATTAATGCACAGAATGCACTCACGAAAAAGCATTACGCAATCACGAAAACAATTAATAGTGTAATGTAAATGTTGCAAAGCACCATTTCAGAAAATAATGTAAGTAACAAGAGCAATACTGAGTCTCAATTCGCTCCCTTGTATCTTACGCATCACAAGCGCAATGACAAGTAGGTAGGTAGGTCTCGTGTCCGGGTAAACTGATAAGTTTCTAAGGAATGCATTGTCTTCGGTTTACGAAGTAATCGCATAGATGGCGCTAGTCACTGCAAAAAGTGGTAAAAACGAGCTGAGATTTGAATACCTACGTGGAAAAAATTCGTCCATTTCCTCTATGTCAATCGTGGTGTAGGGGAAAAGCACCGGCCCGGCCCGGCCCGGAGTGTCGAGGATCCGGGTTCGATTCCCGGGGTTGGCATTTTTCTGGTTTTTTTTGTGTATTAATTTTTCAGTGAGTTTATTAAAAATACAAGTAGGTAGGTTACCGAGCAAATACTTCCATTTGACCGCATCCAACGTAAAGCTGCTCGATGTGTCGATAACCAGGCACTCTCTGGCCGGCTCGATCCACTGGCTATGCGGAGGAATGTGGCATTTCTCTGCATTTTGATCCGCATTTATCAATGGGAGTATTCTGATGCACTATTTACTGTTTGGAAAGTTCCACCGTCTATTCTGCCATCCTCACCATCCACCACCACCACCTTGTATTGACGGTTGACAGTCTAGCACTACCTATCCGATTTAAGCGGAACTTTTCCCTCACACACGACGAAGATATGGAATCAGCTTCCTGCAGGAACATTCCCGGAGCGATACAGCTTAGGGATCTTTAAAAAAACCGGCCAAGGGCGAGTCGGACTCGCGCACGAGGGTTCCGTAGAAAGATTTTAACGCTTTTCCCCAGTGTTTTAAGAAGTCCAGTGTTAGCAGAGCCCTGCTCCTAAGCTAAATGTACGCAGTGTGGGGTCAGCTTATATTGGTCTGTGAAATCTACAGACAGACAAAACATTTTAAGATTTTAAGACTTTTCGGAGTGGTTGTGCTATAAGAGCTACCTTCATGCCAAATTTCAAGTTTCTAGGACAACTGGAAGTACCCTTTAGGTTTTTGGATTTCGGCAATTTGTATGGAAACCACCTTTTTAATGAATGTATCTTTTAATTGCGTTCACTTGGAAGGTTGATTTTTTCACAGCTTCAAGGGACAGCAGGCTTGAGTATTTGATATTAATTTCAACATGCTACCTCCACGCGTTCCAGAGAAAAAGGGTCTTGACAGACAGACAGACAGACAGACAGACAGACGGACAATAAAGTGATCCTATAAGGGTTCCGTTTTTTTCCTTTTGAGGTACGGAACCCTAAAAACGACCCTATTCCTTAAAGGGCTGGCAACACATGCTTTACATCAGATGATCCGCCTGTTCGTTTGCCCCCTGTATATAAAAAAGAAAATATTACGCAACCATGCCACTTCTGTCTCCTTTAGTAGTTCTTTGACTGTACCCGATACCGTCCGCCATCTTTATCTAACACAGCACACATTGTAACCGAAAGAGGCTTATCTCATCCACAAAGCGGTCAGGAGAAATTATCAATATCTCGGCATCGGCGGAAAAATCTGCAGTCAGCCGCACGTGATTCCAATGGCTGAGATTGTGGAGCGTTTACGCTGTCAAGCTACTGTACGTTAGCTTATTATCTAAGCTACCGTCGCAAAGATATCCTTGAAGGTGTTCAGCAGGAGAACGAGGAGACTCGAAGAGAGATGCTGCGTGGGAGCGCCGCTGGGACAGTGACCATCGGCTCCAACCACGGGGAACTGGGCTGAATGAACGCACAAGACGATCGACAGCCCGCCTGGTCCAGCCGGGCATCTCCACACATCATCATCATAATTAAGCTACCGTCGCAAGCATAATTGTCATTTTTGCTGTCCAAAACTTCTTCAAGTTGGTTGCCTGCCGAAGTATCACTTGGCTGACGTTGTTGAGGATATTAGCATTTTCTTCAAAATGGCGACACGATCAGTAACAATTTTTCTTACAGTGCCACTGCATCATTAAGAGTGGGCATTAGCATTTAGCTCTTTAAGTTTTCACCTGTCCACAGCCAGTCTAAATAGCTGCTTTGCGGTCCTGATGCCCGGCCACTTCCTGATGATACGGAGCCATGATTTGCGTCTTCCGACCTTCCGATTTCTATCTATTTTAGAAATTTTAATCGTTTGTAAAAGACGATACTGTTGATTACGGAGAATGTGGCCCAAGTACGTGACATTCCTTTGGTTGTGTGATGGTACGGCTATGATCGTCTATATATTTATTTATTTAGTGTATCGAATGTATTTAGACTTTATTCAGGAAAACATCGTAGAGTTAGAGCACATCTCGGTAACAAGGAGGCAGCTTATATGTCAATTTCAAGGCTTTATACAGTACATTGGATTGAGTGGTCTAGTACCCCGACTGTCATTCATTCCACCCGCTTACCTGGAACCTTTATGTTCCGGGGTAGACAAAGGGTTTATTGTAATGAGGCGAGCCTCATTCAATACAAGTTAGTGAAGCTCGCTTGTACTATTGTTGGCTGTATGGAATAAAGTAAGTGCTCGGATAGCGTGATAGACAGTGAAAATACTAGAAACAGGTATGCCTGAACCAAATGACCAATCTCATTCTGGTACGGGGATCCCTACGCCAGTAACTGGCCCTGTCGTCAGGTTATTGGGGTGACAGTTGACCTCCTTTGCGCTGCGAAGCGTTTACATTTCCAACATCCGAGGATGCGTACTTTCAATGTTGGGGCCCAGCGGGCCCCTACCCCTTTTACCATGGATTTATGAAATTCAATAATATTTGATATGGTTTGGCCAAACCAAAGTCGGAGGTCAATCTGTAAGACATGGCGTGTATTGGGTACCCAGGATTGCTATCAGATCGCCACCGAATCATGTACATGAGTATATAGGGTCAACCTTCCCAAATCAGCTTATTGGCTGAAACCTCCGTTACTTCAATGTCTCAACTCAATTAACTCAGCCTCACAAGACCAGCTGTGACTTACAGGGTCGTTACCTTTACTGCATCTACCGATGCGAACAATACCCACTGGTTCCGCCGCTCTCGGTCCACTGCCATTTGTGTCTCCCGGTACACGTGACATTTAGCCACTAAAAATCCGTTAGGACATCGCCTAGCGTGTGTACGCAGGATTTTATTACTCAAATAACTTGTGACTCTTGTTCTCAACTCTGGTCTCAGAAATGCATATTTGGTCTGTTTAATCAAAATATGGACCTTACGTTAACTCTCAGTTTGCTTGGAAGAAGCTTAAATTACCAATTTGAAGCAAAATTACTAGTGTATCGGCATAATTTTAACAATATAAAGTCTCATCAATCAATTTAATTTATTAACCCGTATTTATTACGTGGTTAATAATTTATCTGTAAAATGCCATCGAGATCGAACTGTATAGAAAATCTGTGATCGAGATGTAGTGTGGAAATCTTCAATAGTGGAGATTAATTATTACACGAAGTGTACTTTACTTGCTCTTGATTTAGAAATCTCATTGTAGCTTAATCCGCTCAATTTATTAATGAGAAATCTCCATTATTAAATAGTTCCGAGTTAGGGAACTTATCTAGAATATAACGAAAACCATGAAATTTAGTAGATCAATTAATTTATTTAATAGGAAGATCTACCTTATAATACATTTGAGGAAGCAAAAGAAACTATTTCAATTATTTAGATCTTCATTGATGATATATTTCAATGAAAAATCGAGGATTCTGTTCCTACAGAGCCATACTAATAAAGGGAAAACGAACCCCCAAATAAAAAACCCTTTTGGCTATTTACACACTAACACACATGCACACAGTGGCTAATAAACATATCACACAACAATAAACACAAATAATCACACAATAAAATATATACACAATTAGTTCATCTGAGTACAATGAATAGACTTAAGATTTTAGGTTCGCTTTTAGTTGGTGTGAAAAGGAGCTTTAATTGAGGGTCTAATTTACGTTAGCCTCAACTCTCCACCTTATTACATTGGTGAATGGTGCTATATTTACATAGCTTGCAACGGGTTGCCCTTGTGACTGCACACTTATTATCTGTTGTGCGACAATGAAGTTCGCTCTTTATTCGTTATCAAGGTTTAAAACAATTAGGAAAACAGTATCAAAGATCGGCAAGTAAATCTAAAGCTATGAATCAAGGGAATTACAAGATTTCTTATTCATTTCACACAGATTAACTTAGTACACATAAAATTACGTTTTACAATTTACTCTTTCCAGTATTGTCAAATAAATCCATGACCCTTTATAAGTTCAATTTCCAACGTCGGTCATCTCAATCTCTCGAACTCTAGGTGTGACTTCTCTACTACAATCAAGCCCAAACACCTCCAAATACTCCCACATTTCTCACACATTAAGATCAATAGAACCATGATCATTAATCCGAACAATATCAACATTATGACCTCTATTGAGTTCCAACCCTTATATTCAACCTGAATCAGGCGATAACAAGACTCATATAGTTCGTCTAGATTCATTCTTTACTATAATACAGAACAGTAATAAACAAGTAGTGGATTCATTTGATAACCTGTATTAATAACTGAAATCGGGTACTTTACCGAATAACTCCTGGATGCACTTTTCACTCCCTAGCTAAATTACAAACTAACTTATTTATTTAGATTTCAGTTACAAAATTTCGATATGTTAGGACCTTCAACAACCTTAGCTCATAGGTTCTAACAGAGAGAATCGCTAAGATTTTTCTAGGTTCTTGTCGTGAAGCGAGCCAAGATCCAACTGCCCCAACTTCCTCCTCCACTCCCGTCAGCGTCATCCTTCGGGTCTCCACCTCCTCCGGGAGCTGTGGGCTTGTCTCTGTAATTTTAAAATATTCCCACGAGTAATTCCGTACATATGATTGGTTAATGACTATGACCGATCCTTGCGATTGGTCGATAGTCATGCTAGAGCGTAAGCTCCGCCCTTAAAACCATCATCATCAGCATCATGATGTTTTTGCTTGCTATGATTTTTTTTGACTGGTTTCACTCGAGTCTAGAGCAACACGTGGAAGCAATTTACGTATCCTAGCAATTGAAAGATTGCACAAAGTCCTTTGTCTATAATGGGTTCTTAAGTATCGACTTGTCAAGCGTCATTTTTACGACTTAGTTTTAAGAAAGCGAGTCAGGTTTCTTTTGTCTAATTTAATTTTATGTTGCGCGTTGGTCGACTCTTATAAATCTTAAGTTTTGTTTAAGATAATTTTTTGTTCCCTTGAATTCTGAGTAAAACTTTCTACACGTGAACGTTGCTGTCTGCGTTATTTGAAATTTATGGGCGCTAAGTCTGTATTTTATAACTTATTTGATACGCGGAAGCGATAACGCTACGTTGACTATCTCACACTCCCCCAAATAGATTTTGGAACACCTAGTGTTCTCTCTCTCTCCCTCCCTAGCACTAGTCCGTTTCAAAATATATTTCCCTTCCAATACAAATTCAGCATTCCTACTCTACAGCTTGCTTACGCAAAATTCCTACGTTAACCCTACTTATCTCACGCTCCTCTCGGTTTTCTCACGCCTACCTATTGTCGTGGGGTGGCAATAAAATCCCATTTACTTTTTTTTTTTTTTTTTTTAGATCATTCTCCGTTTATGATATCGCTAACATTCCTTATCCTTTGTTACCCTTATCTCAAGGTTGAACGAAAGTGGACCTATGCGTTAATTACTTTCGTAATAGCGGAACAAATGAATAACATTATAATTTCCCTTGATTGTGCCCGTCTGTTGGTCAATCAAAGTGTATACGTTCTCGTAGGGGACGGCTCCTACTATGAAAGGTCCCTCAAATAACCGCATGAATTTCTTTGTTATCTTTTTGTCAGCGTCAGATTTCGCAAAAGTCTTTAACTTTACCAAATCTCCTATATCAAACCGTACTAATTTATGATTCTTATTATAATGAAACTCCCTATTCTCTGCTGCCTTAGCCATGTTCTGACGTGCTAGTCGTCGAATTTGTTCTAACGATTCCTGCTGTAGTTCATTATCATTAGTTATGTATTTTGGAAAATCTGTAGATAGTTGTATCCTTGTGCCCCACACTATCTCATTCGGTGCATACCCCGTCGTGGTGTGCACAACTTGATTGTAGCAATCCTCTATGTTTGGTAATAAATCTACCCAAGAACGATGTGATTTGTCACAATATGTCCTAAATAACCTTCCCATTTCCTTATTAACTCTCTCGGTCGAATTCGGGCGTGGATGACGAATTGAAGTGTGGGTTAATTCAATACCTAACTGTCTAACTCCCGATTCGAAAATCGTTGATGTAAAGTTAGCGCCTCTATCCGAACATAAAGTCCTAATCTCAATTTGTCCATGGAACTTCCTCACACAGGTTAATGACGCCTTGCCACTTGCTTGTCGTAGTGGATACAGCCTAATTAATTTACTATATGTATCTTGCATTACGAATACGTATTTATAGCCAAACCGTCCCGCTGGTAGTGGTCCGTAAATATCGCAAAAGACTCGCTCTCCTATCTCGCTCGCTGTAACGGTTTTAATTGGTCCCGTGTGAGTTTCTAATGCATGTTTCGATTTTTGACACGCTCCACAAGCCCTCACAATCCTGCCTATTATACGAGACATGTTCGCGAAATAATAACGTCGTTTCATCAAGGCATAAACCTTGTATCGTCAAAAGTGGCCTATCTCCTCGTGTATGCTAGTGATTAAATCCTTTTGTAGGTCCTCGGGGACATACAGTTTTAATGTGTTCGCACGCGCGTCCGTCCTATAAAGAACTCCTCCTTCGAGTACATAGTACTTCGCCTCAGGTGTACCTATGACCTTCATACGGTTCATTATTTCGCTAGCGACCCGGTCGCATTTCTGATGTTCGCCTATCTCCTTCCACCTTCCTTTCACAATTCGCCCTAATGGTATCTTGAACAAATTCATTTCCGGCCCCGTAATCTTGTTAGTTAGTACATCAGTTGTACCCTTTATATGCCGAGATAATACATCTGCCACTGTATTTAATCGACCCTTTACATGTTCAATAGTGTAATCAAACCGACCTATGTAATGTACCCAACGTATCATTCGTGCGCTCAGTAACTTACATGACTGTAAAAATATCAGACTCTTGTGGTCAGTCCTAATTACTAGCCGAGCCCCCCTCAAATACGTCTCGAATTTTGATAAACTGTAGATGATAGCCCACAGCTCCTGTTCAGTAACGGTCCACCTACGCTCAGTCTCTGACAAAGATTTGCTACAAAATCCTATGACCTTTTCCTCTCCTTCGTTAGTCACTTGGTACACATAACCAGAAACTCCCAGATTGCTGCTATCAGTTTGCAGATAATAAGTCTCCCTTGGATTTGGGTGTGCAAGAATTATGGTCTCTACAAATAACCTTTTCACCACCTCAAAACACTCGTTTATTTCCTGTGTCCATGACCATTTTGTGTTTTGCTTTAGTAGGTCACACAACGGTCTAACTTCTTCACTATACTTCGAAATGAATTTCCGGTAATAATTTATCAATCCCAAGAATCCTCGTAATTGTTTTATGGTTCGAGGTATGGGAAAGTCCATTATGGCTTTTACACGATCGGGATCCATTCGTACCCCGCTTGTATTGACTATGTGTCCTAACAGTTTTACTTCTACACATAGAAATCGGCATTTCTCTATCCTTCCCGTTAACCCCGCGTCTTCTAATTTATCCAACACTTGGTCTAGATGTTCTAAATGTAATTTCACATCTCCCGTGGTAAATACGACGATATCGTCCAAATAATTTACACAAAACTCCCGTACTCCTTCTAATATAGTGTCCATTGCTCTTGAAAACCCTGCTACAGACGTTTTTAAACCTTGAGGCAAGACACAATATGTATAAGTTTTCCCCATAAAAGAGAAACCCGTATACTTCCTTGAATCTAAATGCAAAGGTATTTGAAAATAAGCATTATTCAAATCAATTAAACTGATGTAATTTACTCCATGAAAAGATTGTAATATCTCGGATGTAAGTGGTGGCGCACCCGCATCTCCCACCATTTTCTTATTAAGCTCACGTGCATCTAATAAAAGTCTTATCGATCCGTCCCGTTTCTTAGTGAATGTAAGTGGGCTACAATACGAGGTCGCTTCCTGTTTAATAACTCCTAATCCTTCTAATTCCGCTAATTTCTCCTTAACCCGTTCTCGATATGCCAAAGGTACTGGATAGCTATGTTTGACAAAAGGCGTTTCATCAACTAATTTTATGGCATGCTCGTACTTGTCGGTCAACCCTAATTTTTCCGTGAATACCTTACAATGCCTGTCTAGTACAGGTAGCAACAGCCTCTTCTGTTCGCTACTTAAGTCCGACTCGTCTAAGTGGTACTTCCCATTGTCCCCATTGTCCGATTTATTGTTCGACCCGCAGTACTCCTCCGGTCGTGCACTTTGCCTCAATACCGAATTGATAATGGCAGCGTTTGCCTCTCCCCCTAACCGTTCAGTTTCGCAATCTGAATCTAGCCTAACACTAGACCTAACTCCTAGATGCTCGATCGTCAACGTCCGTTCCTTACCGCAATTTACTACCCCTTTCACACGCTCTAGCCAATCATATCCTAGTATCAACGACCTAGGTAATCGTCGCATAATTAGCACAGGTGCCTCGACTAATGTACTACCTAATTTGAACTCTATTAGTACCAACCGATTCGTACTCTCGCTCCGCGAACCGAATGCTCCTTGTACCTGTATTGCTGGAATGGCGATTTCAGGTAGATCACCTTTCTCTGTCCGAATGGAATCGTACAATTCCCTAGTTATTCCGCTGATCTGACTGCCCGTGTCGATAAGTGCATTCATACTTCTTCCGTATAACCACACGCATACCTCAGGTAACCTAGGTAACGAATAATCATCGCCTATGCCGACTATCTCATCGAATTCGTGAAATATAGTATATACCTCTCTGCCTCTCCTTTTACAAAATTCACAAGTAGAACCTCTCTCATCGCATTCGGCTATGTTGCTGAACTGATTTTCCAATAAGATTCCTACACTACGTGCTATCGACTTACAATTCAAATTAGATTTACACGCGTTCCCCTCCAATGGCCGCTTCAACCCTCCTTCTCTGACACCTAACCTCTGTCCTGGCCTCCATCCATTCCTAATCAAGATCCTATAGCCTACACCTTCCGCTTTACGCTCCGAAGCCCTCTTGCTCCCCGTACTACACATCGATAAACAACTGGACTTCACCTGTGTAGGGGACATTAGTTTTTTTGACTCGTCCTCCCCCACAGTTTTCGACGAAGTTGAACTCTCACCCTCCTTTACAAAAGTGATGGCCGGTCTGCTGCTAACTCCCGCTCGTACATTTGTAAGTGGCGCCACCCTGTTAAAGTTCGCCCTATAACCTATCCGACCCTGACGATAGCCTCGACCCCTTGCTGAACTTCCCTTGTTCTGCCACCTGCCAGCAGAGATCATAGCGGTGATTGGACGTGCCAACTGCAACCTGTTGTACCGCTCCTTCCTAAAGCTGCCGCTAACAACACCCGTAGCACCTCCTCTCTGTCTCACGAGGACGTTTTGTTCCATGCTCCTTAGAAAATTTGCCCCGCTCATAATCGTGGGCTCCTCAATCCTAGTGAACCATAACCTTTGCACATCTATTGAATAGTGTTGCATTATGGAATTAACCAGATCCCTTTCGTTAAAAGCAATTGTTAACGACTGCATCGACTCGACCTGCTCTGCGAAATGCTCAGCCATCGAAATTCCTGAATCACCGGTATACACCGCGTTGATCAACCTATACCTGACGGACTCCTGAATCTGTTCGGTCCAATAATTACGCCTAAAGTCGGCTTCAAAATCAGCGAACATAACCCATCCCTTAGAGTATAACTCCATAATCTTACGCGCTTGTCCCGTTATGCACCCTAATGCTATCTCGACTTCACGTTCCTGGCCATTTACCGCTCTAATATACCTTTTTAATCGCTTTAAAAACGTAATAGGGTTGTTTAATGGTTTCCCATCAAAACTCGGTTTGCTAGTGGAGGGTTGTACAACATATAAGTTTCGCGTCTCCGAAGACATCGTGTTAGTGCTTGTAGACTCGCGACCTACCGAATCCTGTCTATTTCTCACAACGTTATTTCTACAATCTCCTCCGTTCGCGTTGCGCGACGAACCCCCCTCACCTTCGTTTCGCTTGTCATTACCGTTCGAACTTAGTTGTTGCAATTTTTCCTGGAATTCATTCATCTTCTGCAATATCAACTCTAAAGTAGCATTCCCTACCGCTTCCGTTCGTTCCCCCGAGTCTACCGCGTTAGTAACGGTCCTTCCTGACCTAGCCTGCTTCCGAACATTTTCCCTTTTACCTGCCGGCATCTCTAACAATTTACCTGACACAAACACGCTCTACCAATAACCGCTCAACTTTGTTTAATGTTAAGTTATTTAGGACTTGTGCAACCTTCCGTTTGTTTGCTAAGACAAAGGTAATAAGCGTGATGTGAATGTCTAAGACCAATCGTCTAAAGCTCGATATGGGTTTTGAAATGTTACAATGTGGTTTTATTACTTCAAAATTAGTCTATAAATTTAGCAAGGAGTGATATCTCGAACGCCTGGTCCAATGCAAACCGCTCCTAAAATTTGTATAATTCTATCATTTATGGATAAGAATAACATAGCTTAATTTTGCTCCCCCAAAACCTCAAACAAATATTTAAAAGGTTTAATACATAATAATACATGAATCATGCACAAAGCGATCTTTCTCCTTCTTCTGTATGATTCCTGAAAATTTCCTTACACACTCGATCACAATTTTCATTTCCTACGTTGTGTTATTTTTTTTTTTATAAAGTTACATTATAAGTCCAATCGTATCGTTATTTCGAATACGTAATTGGATCGCTGGTCACTGCGCCAATTTTCTGTGATGGTACGGCTATGATCGTCTATATATTTATTTATTTAGTGTATCGAATGTATTTAGACTTTATTCAGGAAAACATCGTAGAGTTAGAGCACATCTCGGTAACAAGGAGGCAGCTTATATGTCAATTTCAAGGCTTTATACAGTACATTGGATTGAGTGGTCTAGTACCCCGACTGTCATTCATTCCACCCGCTTACCTGGAACCTTTATGTTCCGGGGTAGACAAAGGGTTTATTGTAATGAGGCGAGCCTCATTCAATACAAGTTAGTGAAGCTCGCTTGTACTATTGTTGGCTGTATGGAATAAAGTAAGTGCTCGGATAGCGTGATAGACAGTGAAAATACTAGAAACAGGTATGCCTGAACCAAATGACCAATCTCATTCTGGTACGGGGATCCCTACGCCAGTAACTGGCCCTGTCGTCAGGTTATTGGGGTGACAGTTGACCTCCTTTGCGCTGCGAAGCGTTTACATTTCCAACATCCGAGGATGCGTACTTTCAATGTTGGGGCCCAGCGGGCCCCTACCCCTTTTACCATGGATTTATGAAATTCAATAATATTTGATATGGTTTGGCCAAACCAAAGTCGGAGGTCAATCTGTAAGACATGGCGTGTATTGGGTACCCAGGATTGCTATCAGATCGCCACCGAATCATGTACATGAGTATATAGGGTCAACCTTCCCAAATCAGCTTATTGGCTGAAACCTCCGTTACTTCAATGTCTCAACTCAATTAACTCAGCCTCACAAGACCAGCTGTGACTTACAGGGTCGTTACCTTTACTGCATCTACCGATGCGAACAATACCCACTGGTTCCGCCGCTCTCGGTCCACTGCCATTTGTGTCTCCCGGTACACGTGACATTTAGCCACTAAAAATCCGTTAGGACATCGCCTAGCGTGTGTACGCAGGATTTTATTACTCAAATAACTTGTGACTCTTGTTCTCAACTCTGGTCTCAGAAATGCATATTTGGTCTGTTTAATCAAAATATGGACCTTACGTTAACTCTCAGTTTGCTTGGAAGAAGCTTAAATTACCAATTTGAAGCAAAATTACTAGTGTATCGGCATAATTTTAACAATATAAAGTCTCATCAATCAATTTAATTTATTAACCCGTATTTATTACGTGGTTAATAATTTATCTGTAAAATGCCATCGAGATCGAACTGTATAGAAAATCTGTGATCGAGATGTAGTGTGGAAATCTTCAATAGTGGAGATTAATTATTACACGAAGTGTACTTTACTTGCTCTTGATTTAGAAATCTCATTGTAGCTTAATCCGCTCAATTTATTAATGAGAAATCTCCATTATTAAATAGTTCCGAGTTAGGGAACTTATCTAGAATATAACGAAAACCATGAAATTTAGTAGATCAATTAATTTATTTAATAGGAAGATCTACCTTATAATACATTTGAGGAAGCAAAAGAAACTATTTCAATTATTTAGATCTTCATTGATGATATATTTCAATGAAAAATCGAGGATTCTGTTCCTACAGAGCCATACTAATAAAGGGAAAACGAACCCCCAAATAAAAAACCCTTTTGGCTATTTACACACTAACACACATGCACACAGTGGCTAATAAACATATCACACAACAATAAACACAAATAATCACACAATAAAATATATACACAATTAGTTCATCTGAGTACAATGAATAGACTTAAGATTTTAGGTTCGCTTTTAGTTGGTGTGAAAAGGAGCTTTAATTGAGGGTCTAATTTACGTTAGCCTCAACTCTCCACCTTATTACATTGGTGAATGGTGCTATATTTACATAGCTTGCAACGGGTTGCCCTTGTGACTGCACACTTATTATCTGTTGTGCGACAATGAAGTTCGCTCTTTATTCGTTATCAAGGTTTAAAACAATTAGGAAAACAGTATCAAAGATCGGCAAGTAAATCTAAAGCTATGAATCAAGGGAATTACAAGATTTCTTATTCATTTCACACAGATTAACTTAGTACACATAAAATTACGTTTTACAATTTACTCTTTCCAGTATTGTCAAATAAATCCATGACCCTTTATAAGTTCAATTTCCAACGTCGGTCATCTCAATCTCTCGAACTCTAGGTGTGACTTCTCTACTACAATCAAGCCCAAACACCTCCAAATACTCCCACATTTCTCACACATTAAGATCAATAGAACCATGATCATTAATCCGAACAATATCAACATTATGACCTCTATTGAGTTCCAACCCTTATATTCAACCTGAATCAGGCGATAACAAGACTCATATAGTTCGTCTAGATTCATTCTTTACTATAATACAGAACAGTAATAAACAAGTAGTGGATTCATTTGATAACCTGTATTAATAACTGAAATCGGGTACTTTACCGAATAACTCCTGGATGCACTTTTCACTCCCTAGCTAAATTACAAACTAACTTATTTATTTAGATTTCAGTTACAAAATTTCGATATGTTAGGACCTTCAACAACCTTAGCTCATAGGTTCTAACAGAGAGAATCGCTAAGATTTTTCTAGGTTCTTGTCGTGAAGCGAGCCAAGATCCAACTGCCCCAACTTCCTCCTCCACTCCCGTCAGCGTCATCCTTCGGGTCTCCACCTCCTCCGGGAGCTGTGGGCTTGTCTCTGTAATTTTAAAATATTCCCACGAGTAATTCCGTACATATGATTGGTTAATGACTATGACCGATCCTTGCGATTGGTCGATAGTCATGCTAGAGCGTAAGCTCCGCCCTTAAAACCATCATCATCAGCATCATGATGTTTTTGCTTGCTATGATTTTTTTTGACTGGTTTCACTCGAGTCTAGAGCAACACGTGGAAGCAATTTACGTATCCTAGCAATTGAAAGATTGCACAAAGTCCTTTGTCTATAATGGGTTCTTAAGTATCGACTTGTCAAGCGTCATTTTTACGACTTAGTTTTAAGAAAGCGAGTCAGGTTTCTTTTGTCTAATTTAATTTTATGTTGCGCGTTGGTCGACTCTTATAAATCTTAAGTTTTGTTTAAGATAATTTTTTGTTCCCTTGAATTCTGAGTAAAACTTTCTACACGTGAACGTTGCTGTCTGCGTTATTTGAAATTTATGGGCGCTAAGTCTGTATTTTATAACTTATTTGATACGCGGAAGCGATAACGCTACGTTGACTATCTCAGTTGATTATCTGGACAAGTACAACCCTTGTACCCATTTGTGGAGAACAGTGGAGAACATCGTCGCTGGTGACACGATCAATCCATCGGATGAGCAACATTCTACGAACGACCACATCTCAAGCACCTCCAGCTTTTTGCTGAGGTTTTCTTTGAGGGCCCATGCTTCACAACCATACCAAAACATATTTCAGAAGCGATACGAGGTGGCAAAGTAAAAATTCCGAAAGAGCACGTCTGCGAAGGCACCGATTTTCTAAGCTTCACGTAAACTGTCCAGGTGAAACTACCGAATTTTTTCGCTAGCTTGGTGTTCTAGTTACTCGCTCCACTCGACTCGCCTAAACCAACTCGCCTCCCTTTCTTGGCACGTCCCTACTATCACGTACCATCACTTACCGAGATATAATTATTCTCCGGCAGAATTTGCCAGAGCATCCGGTCCCGGTCGCCGTATTCAATTTAGTAGTTTGTAAAATACAGGTTTATCTCATAGGGGAAGCGGATACTATTGTGTTTTTGACCATAGGAAAATGTACCTCTACAAGGTCCGTTAGAAATAGGTACAGTCAGCGCCAATATGTACATACGGTGACATTCAAAGTGTTCAAATAACACACCATACAATTTTTATGGCGTGCCGAACTATTTGAACACTTTGGATGTAATCATACAATTTGTATGGCGTGCCGAACTATTTGATCACTTCGGATGTAACCATACAATTTGTATGGCGTGCCGAACCATTTGATCACTTCGGATGTAGCCATACAATTTGTATGGCGTGCCGAACTATTTGATCATTTTGGATGTAACCATACAATTTGTATTTGATCACCGGCGGTCTGCGCAACAATAGTATCTACCCGTTTCGTCAGTCTGCCCGTGGTCATGATGCATGTATATAACTGCGTCGAAATATCGGGAGCTCGTCAAATCTATAAGGTAATCGTGGTCATTATCCCGTTCTCATTGTCTTACTAGCTTATGCTTCGCGGCTTTGCCCCCGTGAAATATTTCAAAATGGGCTAGTTCTCTGTCTCGTGGGAATTTCGTAAAGTCCCTTCTTAGTGCACCTCTAGGATACTCAAGGTAATATGTTTGCCGAATTTCAAGTCTCTAGG
Source organism: Clepsis dumicolana (assembly GCA_963691665.1). NCBI lineage: Eukaryota > Metazoa > Arthropoda > Insecta > Lepidoptera > Tortricidae > Clepsis > Clepsis dumicolana. The sequence goes on from OY829527.1 coordinate 1,541,038, forward strand.
TCCAGTGGTTTAGGCTGTGCGTTGTCTGTTAGTCAGTCAATCACGGTACTGTTTTATAAGTATAGATTACGTACATACATTGCAAGTTAATTAAAAAGTAGTCATACGGCTTTGAGGGTGATTTTCTATTAATGCTTTTTATACACAGCTCTACCGCCAAGTCGCATCTATTCAGGCAATACCTCGTATCACGCCGCCCTGCAAATTACAGCTAGGCCTTCATGATCAATGATGCTACCGACCTGTTTGAGACACACGAACACAAAGGTTAGCAGATCAGTTCCGACGACAGAAAGAAAGAAAGAAAAAAAAAAGAAAAATGATTTACCTCTTGCCACAAAACAAAATTTTAGAGTTAATACAGCAAAATTAAAACGCAATACAATTAGTTGGCTCAAAGTCACTCAGAGGGCGATGGACTATGCTCGGGGTTTCTCTGTGGGGTAGAATCAGAAATGATGATATCCGCAGTAGAACTAAGGTCACCGACATAGCCCAAAGAATTGCGAAACTTAAGTGGCAGTGGGCGGGGCACATTGCTCGCAGAGCTGATGGCCAATGGGGTCAGAAGGTTCTCGAATCGCGTCCGCGGACCGGGAGACGAGCTGTCGGTAGGCCTCCAACAAGATGGAGCGACGACCTGGTAAAGATCGCGGGACCGCGGTGGATGCGGAAAGCACAAGACCGGTCTGAGTGGAGAGCCTTAGGGAGGACTATGTCCAGCAGTGGACGTCTTGCGGCTGACATGATGATGATGACGATGATGATGACAATTAGTTAGTAAGAATATTGCGTCGGCATCAGCATTGTGCTATGGAGCGAGTATTTCCGAGGCAAGGCCTAATTATTATTTATTATGTAGAGTTGCATACATTTATCTACACACATTATAAGTACTCTAAGATTGGTTCAGAAGGCGAAAGCACAACAAACGGACGTTTTATATCGTAGGCCTATGTCTATTTAAATTGTATTGATTTTTGAAGATGTACCTCATTTGAAACTCATAACGTTATCAAATTCGATGTCGTAATGACATTACGTTACAAAAAATTCATAGTAAAACTGGTTGTCGTAATGCTGGTAATTTCCTACGGTTTCTGAACGTATTATAGAGGCCTTATTGATATGAGTGTAGATAAACAATAATTTTATCGATAGACTAGTTTATGCCGTGAAATATTTCAAAATAGGCTAGTTCCCTATCCCGTGGGAATTTCGGAAATTCCATTCTTAGTGCACCTTTACGATGCTCAAGGTATATGTTTGTCAAACTTCAAGTCTCTAGGTCCAGTGGTTTAGGCTGTGCGTTGTCTGTCCTTCAATCAGTCACGGTACTGTTTTATAGGTATAGAAGATTAATAAAATTATTCTAGGATTCCTCAGAAAGTATTTGACATGATCGGTTGTACACCCCACTGAAGGTTGAGGACTTTTGGTACTTAGGTTGTGTCAACAGGTGAAATAATTTTATAACACTTTGATCACGTATAGATAGATAGTAGATTGTTATGAATACATATTCTGGTAGTGTGTAATCAACTAATCATAATCACCATCCTCGTTGGCAGTACGTATGATCTCTTATCACGGTATTAAACTCATGCGTCATTCTTAGGACTCCTTTCGCGTCATTTTCTAACCCGACCGGTGATCCATCATTACCATCGTATGTTATACAAAGCGGTTTCTTTGTGAATTTGCTTTTGTAGGTGTTTCTGATTTTTTCTAGGTGTTTAAGGCGCTGCCCTGAGCGAATGACCTTGAAGCATTTCTTTTCCGGTTCCGTATCTCGAAAAGAAAAACGGACCCCAGTCCGTTGGATCAGTTTCGTTGGGTTTTTTCATTTTTATTGTGTCTTCATGATAAAATCTACTTAATATGTATTACATTTTAAATGCTCACTGAAAAAAGAATACCCAGAAACCAGAAATCGCCCCGGGAATCGAACCCTGATCCTTGACATTTCGTGTCACGTGCCATACCATTACACTAAAGTTAGTAAGTAATAACGTATTAGAGTATTATATTAACGACTGTACCTCGTATACATATAAACTTTGTCAAAATTGGAATAACCACTCTAGACCGCGAACCTAACGTGTTTATTCCAACTTCGTCAAAGTTTATTTAGGTTGAGTACCGTCAATAAGTATAATAAGGACTTTTTTAGTGAAACTCTATTAAAACACCATACTGAAATCCAAAAAACTGTATTCAACATAAATCATACCATCACGGCTAAGCTAAATCAAAAACCAATTGCGAAATGTTAAGATGACTTAAAGAGAGCTTTGCCAATGTCTTCGATATATTTTTTACTAATAATAATAAACTAAGCGCCTTACACCACCAAATACCCTTGACAAAGCTGATTAACTTTTTATACAAATATTATAATATTGTGATTTCCTCGTGATTTTATAGACTAGAGCTATGAAAATTTTATTCCACACATTGTTATTGTACTAGAGTTTATTTTAGATAGTTGATTGCTGTTACAATTGGTATTTCGTATTTTGTGCGGCATCGGCATCAGAATAAGGCTTTACGCAAAAATGGCATTCATAAAACATGATTTATCGTAAACAAAATACAGTTAGCTAGGTGTAAAATATAACTGACGAGAATCCTAATTATCCCACCTGAATTAGCCTGTTCATATCTAATTATCTATGTCTTTATAAGTATGTTTATCCGTTGTCTAGTACCCATAGAACAGGCTTTGCCTAGTTTGGGACTAGGTCAATTGCTGTAAATTGTTCCATGACATTTATTTATTTATTTATTTATTTATTGGTAGTCCAGCAGAAATCGCTTTAAAACAATAAGACCGCCTATTGTCAACTACGACTTCTTTTTTGTAAACTCTTTATACTGATTTGTGGTAACGAATATTTGCATAGTATTGCATAATCGTAACTCAAAAAAAAAATTGGACAGAGATGGCCAGAAAGCGACACAAGACTAACCGGCATAAAAAAAAAACATTTTTCAAAATGACAAGAACACACAGTTAATTAATACTGTGACAACTTTTAACTTGAAACTATCGTGAGAATCTGCAATGAAATAAATTTATCGCTCACTTAAGTAAATCAAATTTCTATAAATGAACTTAATCTAGGAGCGCACGATTCGGCAACAGTGAAATGTACTTAATATATTGTACGTTGCGCTGCTCCCAGAGAAAGGACTACGAATTAGTGCGCAACGTGTCGGGCTAATAAATATAGGTATGTGCGTGATTCGTTAATGTCACGGACCAACCACCCTCTGGACACCAAATGTCAGGGCGAACGTTTCCGAAACGCATATACTCATTTGCCCCTATATATCTTATTAGCCATCAATCGCGAGTCACTTTAGACCAGATGACAAGCGACATGGCAAGCTATGAACCAATCACGACGCACTCCCCAGGCCCGCTTATTGCGGCTTTTTTCGTAATGACTTCCCAAGTAAATTATAGAAGATGCGGTGTCCAGAGGGTGGTTGGTCCGTGGTTTATGTCAAAGCTAAAATATCCTATGAAACAAATTCACCACGCCAAAAAACACGTCACAGCTACAAACTAAATAATTATGCACTTCTACAGCAAGATAAAATCTTGTCAGTGTACTGTCATGTTATCAGTGTACAGTCAGCAGCAATAGTTGCTAAGCAACCGAAACGGTCACTATGATCGGCACAAGCTCTTATGTCTATAACAATAGAGCCGTGCTTAGATCTTTTTTTTTTACACGACGGGGAAAGGCAAACGAGCAAGTGGGTCACCTGATGTTAAGTGATCACCATCGCCCATAGACACCCGCAACCCCGGAGGGTTTGCAGATGCGATGCCAACCTAGAGAGCTAAGATGAAATGCCCGTAATTACACCAGCTGTCTTACTCTCCACACCGGAACACAACAGTGCAAGCACTTAGCGGCAGGATTAGCGAGTAAGATGGTGGTAGCGATCCGGACGGACTTCGCACAAGGTCCTACCACCCGCAATTCATTGTGACCGCTTCAGTTGTTTAGCTACTTCTGCTACTGACTCTACATTATAATCTCTTTCCTCCACGGACCAACCACCCTCTGGACACCAAATGTCAGAGCGAACGTTTCCAAAACGCATATGCTCATTTGCACCTATAAATCTATCTAGCCTCCAATCGCGGCTCACTTTCGACCAGATGACAAGCGAGATGACAAGTTATGAACCAATCACGACGCATTCCCCCGGCCCGCTCACCGCGGTTTTTTACACGACTGCCCAAAGAAAAAGAGTGTATTGTTTCGTAATGACTTTCTAAGTTAATTATAGCTGTTGCCCGCGACTTCGTTCGCGTAGATTTCTGTTATCGCTATCCCGCGGGAACTGCATAATTTTCCCGAATAAAAAGTATCCTATGTTATTCCTCAATATTCAAACTATCTTCTTACCAAATTTCATCTAGATTGGTGTAGTGGTTTTCCCGTGAAGAGGTAACAGACAGACAGAGAGACAGAAAGACAGAGTTACTTTGGCATTTATAATAATAGTTAGGATTAGTTAGGATGCGGTGTCCAGAGGGTGGTTGGTCCGTGCTTTCCTCCCATCCTGATATAGTTCAGTAATCCAGCTCTTGATTTCCCCTCTACTTCTTGAGCCCAGGGGAGGCTTTCCATGAAATATCATTGAACCCATGTAACGCTCTCTTCAGCCCCTGACCATCCGCCCACTTGGAGTCCAAGTAGTGGTCATCATCATCTTGCTCCAGCTTCTTCCACTCCTCCTGTCTCCTGTAAGCGTGGAGCATCAGCTGCTTGCGTTCCTCCTCAGTCATCACTGGTTCTCTTCCCGGAGCGTTTTCTGATGAAGCGCAGAGTTTCACAGTTACTTTGGTCTTGTCGTTTTTACCTGTAACAAAAAGTTGTACACGGGTCAATGAACTTATGAGTGTTGTTGTGGCCGATGACTCAGGAGGCAACGGTGATACAGTTACTTAGGCTGTTAGTTAGTGGCTTAAGGGTTTTGGGGGTTTACTATTTCTCCAATTTCAAACTGAAACATATACAGAAAGACCAGAACAATAAATCTCGAACTGGGATTCGAACCCAGGACCTCCACCATGCTGTGAGTAATCGTTGGTAGCAGCGAAAAACCCCTGTATATTCACGTTTTCAGATCATGATCCTGACTATGAAGCTTGAGGTCCCGGGTTCGAATCCCGGTCGGGGCAAATGTTTGTATGATGAATACGAATGTTTGTTCTCGGGTCTTGGACGTTTAATATGTATATAAGTATGTATATATCTATATAAGTATGTTTATCCGTTGTCTAGTACCCATAGTACAGGCTTTGCCTAGTTTGAGACTAGGTCAATTGGTGTCAATTTGTCCCATGATATTTATTTATTTATTTTATTTATTTCAAATTGCTTAGCGAATACTGACTCGCTAGCATTAGTAATAGGTTTACTAGAAGCATGCTCAAATGACATTTTGTCAAGTTGTTGAAATAGGGGCTGCGCCTAGCAGCCGGAGCGAGCAAAGCGTTGGCGCAGTGTTCGATCCGCTGCCGCTGAGGTGAGCTCTCATGTGAAGGGGTAAAGTTTAATCCGAAACAGCTGAGCTATACTCGACTTACGTATGAAATAACTACGAACGTACAATCAAGTGCAAAAATATGGGAGCATACAACTTACTCAAAAATATGCCCCATGGCTCTTTACATCAGGGAATTACGGTTGTGGTATTTAATTGTTGTTCATCACCAGCCTACTTACGTCCCACTGCTGGGCACAGGCTTCCTCTCTGTACGAGAGGGCTTGGGCTATTATAGTTCCCACGCGGGCCCAATGCGGATTGGGAACTTCACACATATAATTGAATTGTTTCGCAGGAGTGTGCAAGTTTGCTCACGATGTTTTTCTTCACCGAAAAGCTCATGATAAATTGCAAATGTAATTCCGCACACAAACTCCGAAAAACTCAGAGGTGCGAGCCGGGGTTTAAACCCACGACCCTCTGCTTGAGAGGCCATAGGTCAAACCACTAGGCGATCACGGCTTTTTCCTCCTAAGAATTGTCAAAAATATACTATTTCATCGGTCCCCCTAGTCTATAACTTGCTTAGGCGTGTTATTTATTTTCATGATACGAAATCGTCCCATTAAGCACAGTTACGTTTAGAGGAAAACAGATACCGGAACAGGAAATGTGAATGTTTGCCTGCTTCCGGCCGCCATTAAGGGAACTCCCGCGACTGTGTTTCAAAATAATTCTATTTTTCATAGACGCGCCCAATGCAATCTCTTTGATGGACTGAAGAGATGTTTACATAAGCCTGGTCAGGTTTTTTCATGGTTGCAAAAAAGCTACAATATTTGGATTACCGAAATACCCAATGGAGAGGCGATCCCTCAAACACATTACAATACTATAGGTACCATATTTCTCCTATGACCTACTGTACAGTCAAAGTAACTCAATTGCACACCTCTGTGGAACCTTTTCACAATCAATTTTAACAATGATTTCTTTGGTAGACGAATGCTATACCAATAATGACGTTTGCAGCGAAAAGATTCCACGGTTGTAAGCGAACCAGGTTCTTTGACAACTGACGCTGACTTTCCCGTCGTTAAAGTTTTTTTATTTTTAAATAATTATTTTGTAATATATTTTTACACACCCAAATGATCGCTTAGCTTGTTTCCACTGAGCAGTTTCTTCCCACAAGCCCAGAGGCAGGCCTTTGAAGGGTCCAGCACCTCCAAAGCGGCCTGGGTGCCGGTCAGATCCTCAACATTGTCCAGCTCCATCCTCACGGGGTCGTGGGGCGGGAGACCAGCCGGGAAGACTATTTTGGTCGCCCCTCGCAGCTCGTCCAGGGCGCGAGCCACGTCTTTTTGGGTGAGACATTTGCGGAGGTCCACCTAGTGCAGGATTAGATCAGATTATTTATTCATTTAATGTAAAATTACATCATAAATATTACAATGTTAAGTTAGGAGAATTTGTATTGAGATTGTCAAGAGTTCATACATACATATGGGTACCTATTGTCACGTCTATTTCCCAGTCACTACTCCATTGCTGGGCCGGAAAAGGGATAGAGGAAGGGATGGAAGGGGGATTAGGCCTCCGGCACTCTCACTAGCCGAACAAAACGCAACAGATATAGACTTACATGCTTCTTACTGACAAACTCCTTAGCGTCTTCGGCAGCCTTCTTCAGGACCTCCTGAAGATTGAGAGGGGGGGCCAGGCCACACCGACGGCCCATGTCGTCCTTAGCTTCCACGTAGTTCATGGGGGCACAGCGCTTGGCCCATGGGTCTTCTAGTTTCAGCTCTTTAATCTGAAAATAGGAAAACGATTGTATATAGCATTTCAATGAAAGATAAAGACAAAAGCGCTGGTAGTATGCGGGTGGTAGGGCATTGTGCGAGGTCTGTCCGGATCGCTACCACCATCTTACTCGCTAATCCTGCCAGTAGGCGGAAGTGCTCGCACTGTTGTGTTCCGGTGTGGAGAGTAAGATAGCCGGTGTAATTAGGGGCACATGAGACATTTCATCTTAGTTCTCTAGGTTGGCAACGCATGTGCAAACCCCCTGGGGTGTGTCGGGCGGTGTCTATGGGCAGTGGTGATAATTTACTATCAGGTGACCCACTTGTTCACTTGCCTTCCTTGTCATATATATTTAAAAAAAAGATATTCGACGGGAAGTGGTTACTTGCAACAACAGAAAACCATGTGATGCCATTATAACTCAAAGGGAATCGCTGATTACTTTTCTTTACGACCGAAGTCAGAATGGACAATATTTCTTACATCAGTAAACCACTCCGCATTTCATAAAATAAAACTGTTACCTAAGGCTTTACCGTATAGTTTTAACGAGCAACAAAGACACATAGAAAGAAGTAGATATGTCATCAGCACGCCGAAAATGAAGCGCGAAAAATGCTACAAACTCTAGCATCTTTAGCCACAATCTCTCTCAAATAAGGTCCAAACTTGCGTGCAAATATCAAAATGTTCGGACCATGTTTTTCGATTGTCTTGTGAGCATATGAGGTATCCATCGACTTTAAACATTAAAGACAGGGCACGCACCTCTTTAGCGCTGACAAAATGCGGCCTTCACTCATTAGCTGTCATTAGACTGACATGTCAAACTTCAAGGGAATATACCACCTGGATAATGACTATATTATTTACTTACGTATGAAATGTGATTCCTTGTGCTTTGTTTTTCTTCTTTGTGTTATTTGTACATTTCAAAAATGTGCACGTCATTTTGAGCGGTTGAAATTGTTGTAATTGGACAAGTCAACGAGATGTCACCCGCGCGGCGGCCGTTGGCGACTAAGTCACCGAGTAACCTAATATATAGCTTGCCCGCGCGCTGTGAAGGCGTGGCGTATCCGTCACTATTTGGTACATCAATGGACGTATCTTTAATTATAATATCATTGGAGTCAAGTATTTGAAACACTATCAACATTGCCCTCTTTTAACCTCAATTACAGAAATAAGAATCGTTCCTTTTCCACCATAGTCGGTGGAGAAACTAGAAGCGAAAGGCTAACAATAGACAAATTTGTACTCGCAACAAGCAGCGAGTTTCATAAAAGAAGCGCTTAACGGCCTATTATTATATTACTGCTGCCCTCCTCCAGGATTAATAAGAAAATTGAGTTTTAAATGAAATACTGCGAAAGCATATTTGCTGTGTTGGAAAAATAGGGAAAGAGCAGCCATAATGTTGAGACAGTGTTTACTTGATACTTCGTTTGTATAGATTTGTAGTGTGGGAGGCATTTTTTTCGCAATAGGTACCTAACCTAAGATAATATTAAGTGCCAGTTCTCGCGTGAAATCGACCTCCTCGATGATATTTTTGGCATCATTTTAGCGGCTAAAGAGTGGATTTCCCTATTGAAATAAAAACGGATCACTCACTTCACGCGTCTAGTAGTCGCACGAGCAGAGCCGCGGCGCGCAGTGTGCGTCTCGCCGCCGCTGGGTCGTGCGTTCCCAGAGGAAGAACTACGAATTAGTCCGAAACATGTCGGGCTAAACTGGACTTATATACGTGAGTGATCCGTTTTTATTTCATAATGATTGAGTTTCACGGCAGTTTCGTGTTATAGGTGGATTTCCCTGCCTGCATCTGTTTCCTGATCACAAAAAATTTGTATTTTTCAAATCTGGAGTGAATGGACATTTTCTAGGCGGATGGCGCAGTTGGTAGCACGACACCACGTTACGGTGGAGCTCATGGGTTCGAATCCCAGTTCGAGAATTTTTTCTGGTCTTTCTGCATGTTTAAGTCTCAGTTTGAAATTTGAGAAATATTTTATAGGTAAGCAAGGTAGGTATATTTTATAATACTGCATCTTTGCTTTCTATCAGGCGTCATTGAGCTCAAACGTAAGCCTATTGTGTGCAAATGAAAACTTCCCAAGACATAAAATATGTAGCGTATGGACTAAAATTAGTGCCAGAGATATATGAGCTGCGAGCACGTCCGCACTGGCACCGACGACCGCGTGCATGGCTCCCCGCCGGCGGGCTCGCAACTATCTTTCCTATTTCAAAATATTCTAATGGCATTATCCTGATATTTATATTTAATGTTATTGCCAGATCTTTTACAACCTATATTTTGTCTCCTTGCGATGAAATTACATAAGATAAAAAAATAATCGCAGAACTATAAAATCTACAGACGAATAAAGATTTTTTCTTCAGTCGGTTCATAAAAATATTACCTGTTCATCAGTCAATCCTTGCATTTCCTGAGGCAGGAAAGTCCCGTGATCCTTCAGTTCGTCCAGCTCGTAGCATATTCTTTGAACCTTCAACCTCCCGTTGTATATCGCTGTTATATCACTGACGACTTCATCAACTGATTTGCCGACACTAGTATCATACAAGAACTGGTTTTCATCACCCCTTTTAACGAGGAGAATCACCATTTTTGCAAGTTTCGGAAGAATCGGCGACCGCGTTTCGAAAGCAAATATTGATTAAGCGGTTGCTATGGTTACGCTTTTTTCGTTGCCACGGTAACCGAGTTTATTTGTGAAACGCCGGAACCATAGATAGAGAGAAAAACATAAATAAAATAACACCTTTTAAAATAAACGCTAATTGATAAAAAAAAAACCGATTTCAAAAAATCAAAGATTCCTGATGATTCGCACATTCTTTCGATAGAACTGATAAGTACCTACATTTATTTTAACTCGATTTTGAACTCTGTTACTTCATACACAGTTCTATTCTATAGAAAAATAAGATAGGTGACCCTAAATTCTCCATTCATTTATATAACTGTTATTTGGAAGTACCAAGTCTCCTGAAATGACTTTCGAAAATCATTTCGGCGGAAGTCTTTTGTATTTTTTTAAGCGTACTTATCCTTTAGAAGACGTCCAAAATGTATTTCCACATAAATATTCCAGCTAAAAGGTCAGGTAAACCCTTTCCAATAATCAGAAGCAAACTAACTTTGCAGCCTTAGATAACTGTGTTATTAACAAAAGTTTGAAAGGCTGGCCCTTGCATCGAACCCCGGACCGCGAATTTTCCAGCCCAGTGGGTTCCCACGCTACATTAAGTAAAGGTTCATACTGGATGTGTATACACGTACACACGTACAATTTATATAATGTTGGGTTGGCTACGAATGATTTTAATCTGAGCGGAATATAATGAATCGTGGATACGTTTTTTAGGGTTCCGTATAGAGGGCTACTTTGTTGTCAGTATGTTTGTCTGTCTGTCTCAATATTCATAGCAATAAAAATGCTAAGCATGGTGTCAGTTATTGGAATTAAGATGTCGGCCGTTGGGTCTTTTAGCTTAGTTTTCAGATACTACTGGAAAATATTACCACTAAAATCTCAACATACTATATCCAATGAGGGCTCTCGCGAGTCAAATATCCGCTGGGATCGCTAATGTAGAGTGAGGTCTATCTGTCAATTTCCACCAATCATAGGCTAGTAGCTTATCTCTCATTGGTGGAGAATGACAGATATAGCTGTACTAGGGATCCTAACGGATTTTTGACTCGCAGTTTCATAAAATCGATTGCCCGATTCCGAATACGAATTTACAAGTACAGTCGATAATTTATTGAATCAACGTCTAGCACGCGCGTCATTTCCTCGCTTATCGCTCAGTGCATCCCTTTCTTACCAGTGGAATCAGTGAAGGACGCACTGAGTGACAAGCGACAAAATGACGCCTGTGCTAGCTCCCCTGTCCTCGGACTACGAAGTGCAAAATTCGAACTTCGTATCGTGCCATCCCTCTCAAGCTAATATTATTTAACACGAGAGTGAGCGGGACGATACGATACGAACTTCGATTTTCGTACTTCGTAGTATGGGGGCTGGCGTTACTTTGCGGAGGTCCATATTTATTTTATGAACTAAAAACAGTGACTTTGGTCGCGAGTGAGCAAAGTAATTGTTTTTAACTCATAAGTACAGTCGAACTATTTGATTCCTGAGGGTCGAGCACAACTTTTCGAATCCTGCATAACGTTACGGTTATCGTATCGAGATCGAGAAATCTCCAAACGTCATAATACAAACTGGATAACGTTTACTATTTAATTTTACGTGACGCAGGTTTCGAATATTCCTACTCGGACCTCTGACCTACAGTAGAACGTTCTCACAGTAAGTGTCATAATGTTTATCCATGTCAGGCAATGCCATCTCACCATGACATTTTCTACGAAAACGTTCCACAGTAGGTCACGATTCAGTTGGTTCGATAGTAGTACATCTTAATAATTCGAGACATCATGAGAATCGTGAGCAGCTTTATTTCTATTTCTTTTTAACCCCCGACGAAAAAGAGGGGTGTTATAAGTTTGACCTGTGTATCTGTGTATCTGAGTGTCTGTGTATCTGTCTGTGGCATCGTAGCTCGTAAATGGATGGACAGATTTGGACGCGGCTTTTTTAATCGAAAGCTAGTTTAATCGAGATGGTTCTTAGCTAAGTTTCATAAAAATCGGTTAGGCCATTTTTGAGATATTAAACTTTTAAATGTCTCAAGTTCAGATCCCAGATGTGTGAGCCCGTTGATGTCTTCAATATGGCTAAGTTCGGAAATTCGTAATCCGGGAGCTCGTTGATGTCTTGGATTTTTGTTGATTTAATTAATATAATGTGAAGTGAATGTAAAAAACATGAAATAAAAAACTTAAATTTAAAATTTAAAAAACCCCCGACAAAAAAAAGCAGACAACAAAAAACGCCGACAAAAAAATCCTAATATATATATATTTTTTTTATTAGATCATGCGATCGGCTTTCAAGCCATAAGCAGATTCTTTGAGTGAACAGGTATGGAATGTGAGGACTGTTCCTCCAACGAGGAATCCGCCTCTTTCTAGATACCACATTAGCAAGTGGTGAGGTCCCAGATGTGCTGACGTTTGAGTCTCCTTATTTGTAGTGGCTCACTAAGAGCTGTTGCTAGGCTGTTGGTGTGTATTTGGAGTCTGTTCTGGTGAGTCCTTGCACGCTGCTCAACCTCCTCCTGGATTCTATTCATTTTTAGGTACTCATGCAGCTCACTCATCCTGGTGAACCAGGGCGCGTTTGTTATAGTTTTTAGTATTTTGTTTTGGAAGCGTTGAAGGATTTCTATTTTGGACTTTTTGGCCGAGCCCCAGAGTTCTATGCCATAATGTCCACACCGGTTTTAAGACTGTTTGATAAATGAGCAATTTGTTGCATAAGGATACTTTGGAGTGTCTACTAAGGAGCCAATTAAGCTGTCTAAATCGTTGGTTAAATTCATCTCTTTTCTTCTTTATGTGAGTCTTCCATATCTGTTTTCGGTCAAGGTATTTGGCAGAGTCACTGTGGGGTAGGACTTCATCTCCGAGTTTTACTGGCGCACAGTCCCCTCTACGCCAAGAGAATGTCACGTGGGTGAATTTACTGGAGCTTGCTTGGATGCGCCATTTTCTCATCCATCCGTTTGCTTCATTTAGGTGTTGCTGTAGTACTTCTGAAGCCTTGTGTGGGTCTTTGTCGCTGTAGAGTGCTGCCGTGTCGTCAGCAAATGTCGCAGTTAATACGTTGTGCGTTGAAGGTAGGTCAGAAGTGAAGAGTAGGTACAACGTCGGTCCCAAAACTGATCCTTGTGGAACTCCTGCCTTTACATCGTAGAACTGTGAGCGTGCGTCATTCATTTTTACTCTAAAGATTCTTTCTTTCAGGTAGGATTTCAGGAGCATGTAGAGGTTGTGGGGTAATTTTTCTTTGGCTTTGAAGAGTAATCCCTGATGCCAGACCTTATCGAACGCCTGTTGTACGTCAAGGAAGACAGCCGAGCAGTATTCCTTACTTTCCAGTGACTCTCTGATTTTATTAGCCACTCTGTGCACCTGCTCTATGGTGGAATGGCCACTCCTAAATCCGAACTGGTGGTGTGGTATAGTATTGTTGGAGTAAAGAAATCTGTTTAGTCTTTGTAGAACAATTTTCTCAAATACTTTTGAGATTACTGGCAAGAGGCTGATAGGTCTATATGAAGAGGTTAGGTGAGGCGGCTTTCCAGGTTTAAGTATCATAAGTATTTCTGATACTTTCCAAATATGTGGGTAGTGAGAGGTCCTTAAGATCCCGTTGAAGAGTTGAGTAAGGAACACTATTCCTTTCCTAGGAAGCTGCTGCAGAACTTCCGCTGTAATCAGACAAAACCCTGGAGCTTTCTTCGTCTTTAGTTCCATAATTACTCTGCGAACTTCTTTAGGTGAGCAACTTTGTAATGGTGGGCTAAGCTGAAGATCTGTTTCGAGGAACTCCTGGATGTGTCTTTCCACATTTAAGTCCCCATTGTTCGGTGTAAAAACGTCACTCAGAAATGCATCAAAGGCATCTGCTCGTTCTAAGTCTGTTCTAGCCCATGCGCCATTTGCCAGTTTTAGTGGATGTTGTGCTGCTGTCGGTGCTGCCTTGCTACTCTTAACGGCGTTCCAGAGGGAATAATCGTTTTTTGCTGAAGCAGATAGATTTTCAAGTTTGTACCTTAAGGTGTCATCTTCTATTTGTTTAAGATAGAGTCTCAGTTCTCTCGCAGCCTTGTTAAGTGCTTTTTTGTCTGACGGGTGACGGCTGTTATGCCACTTCCTTCTGAGACGCCTTTTTTCCCGAATTCAGTTATTTATTTCCCATGGTATGTTTTTTGAACCAACAGTCTGTATTAGGTTAATACTGAATGCCGCTCCATCTATATCGTCGTTAGTTTTAAGTGGTATTTTGAGTGATATGTTGGCTTCAATGTGTCGTCTAAAGGCGTCCCAGTCCGTGTATTTACTGCACAGAGTTTCTTTTGTAGGTCGTTCAATAATCGTTGTGCTTACTGTGCTTATTATGGGAGTATGATCTGAATCACCATCCAGACAGCTTTCAACACCAAGATGCAGACACGAGAGCCCCTTGTAAACACAGAAGTCCAGTAGGTCTGGCAACTTTAGCGGGTCACTGGGCCAGTAGGTGGGTTCGCCAGTACTTAGTACGTGCAGGTTGTTTTTGCCAATACTGAGATTAAGTTCCCTACCTCTGGGTAGAGTGAGGCGTGAATCCCACTGGACATTCTTTGCGTTCCAGTCCCCTCCACAAATGTACCGACAGCCAAGCGATTTAAAGTATATTTAAAGCCTGAATATGTGGTGTTTGGTATCTGGGTAGAATAGTATGATTGATTTTCTTTTTAATTATCACTGCTGTACCAGCATGTGCTGTTCCGTCAGGATGAGAGGTAATGTATGTGCAATAGTTGGTGAGAGAAAAGTTATGGTTCTCAGTTAGGTGGGCTTCCGACACCAGCAGTACATCAATTTGATGTATTTTTAATAGCGTGTCTACTTCACTCTTGTGTTTTGTGAGTCCGTTAACGTTCCATGCGGCAATTCTAAGGCTAGCCATTACTTTGACGATGCAAGTTTGTGGATTACTGTTGTGAGTAGGTTCATAAGTATTGACATCTGGTCTATGAGTTTGTCTAGTTTCTCAGCTTGCTTTGTAAGTAAAATCTCAAAAGGTGTTCCCGTGCTTCCATATTGTTGGTATCGGTTTCCAGCAACGACAAAAAGAAAACTAAAAAAAGTAAAAAATAATGCCTAATATTATATTTTGTTAGTATGGATGGAAGTATGGATTAGCCCTTTCAGTTCAATGTACCTAGCAAAATTTTTATCTAAGCGTTGTCGGTGTCGGAGGATCGCTCAAGTCAACAGCAAACTAAAGAATGTTGTTTTATAGAAAGAACAGCTGCTGGTAAGTGATTACCACTGCCCATAGACACCTTCAACCACTTGAGATTTTCAGATGCGTTGCTAACCTCTCTAGGTTAGCCCTCTGGCTAAGATGAAATGCCTCTTGTGCCAGTGATTTCCTCGACAACAGTTTCAGTTTCTTTATATGCAATAAATTGTATGTGATACATAGTAGGTGTTACAAATATAAATAGGTCTCAACACAATTTTACCAATACGCCGCAGCAATTTCAGTTAATTATTAAAACACAATTAAACATATTAAATTAAATTTAATTTAAACGTCCCATGTAATATTTTGCAGAAGAGTATTATGCATAATATTCATTGAAGTCGTATGGACACAGATCTATGGGGTACTTCTTTAGAGAAACCAAGAATTTAGTATCAGGCAGGCACTTCATTTCGCATGGCAAAGTCTTGTTAAATAAAACACTCTGTTGCGGTGAACGAACTGAACCTTTTTTTATTTTAATTCCAAAGTACCGTGTAATTACAATTCTCAAAAACTACCCAACACAAACTAAACTTGATGGCGCTACTAGTGTTTAGTTACATGTAATTGCAACACCTCCACTTAACTAAACACTTAAGAGAAGAATGATTATTATCATTATTTATTTCTTTAACAAAAAAAATCCTTCATCAATTAAGCAAAAAAAACAGCAAAAATAAACACCCAGTGTTTACTTTAATTTTATAATTTTATTAATCCTAAATCTTTCACAAACTTATAATGCTTTGCCGCACTTAAGCCCTTAGTAAACAAATCAGCTGGCATATCAGCTGTTGGCAAATATTTCAACTGAATTATGCGATTATTTACATACTCTTTGAAGAAATGATAACGAGTATCTATATGCTTAGACCTTTTAATATGAATATTACTGTTAGGCATTTTTTGAGCAGATTGGTTATCATTATACATAGTTATATCATACAATTCATTTGTTATGTCATATTGCAAGTTCCGCAAATATATGGCTTCCCTACAGCAGTCAGATATACCCATATACTCTGCCTCTGTACTTGACAAAGTAACTGTTACTTGTTTCCTGGTTTCCCATGAAACAGCACCATCAGACAGAGTAAAAAAAAACCTGTATATGAACGCCTGTCTATTATGTTGCTTGCCCAGTCAGCATCTACAAAAGCTCTAAGTTTGGAATTACCACTAGCTGTGTACCTTAAACAAATATCTTTAGTACCTTTTAGGTATTTTAGCACCCTTTTTGCATAATTCCAGTACTGCTCATTATAGCAGTTATTAAACTGACTTAAATAATTTACTGAGAAAACTATGTCAGGTCTAGTAAGTACTGCTAGATACATCATACAGCCAATGAGCTGTTGGTATGGCAATGAAGCATCACAATTCTCACTTCTGTTCATATTTAATTTAGACTCTATTGGTGTTACTGCAAATTTACAATCCTGAACATTGAATCTTTGCAATAATTTTTCAATATACTGTTCTTGGTCTAAAGTGATAATACCATTGTTCTTATCTACTTTGACTCTCATGCCTAAACATTGCCGTACACATCCTAGGTCTTTTATCTTAAACATAGATGACAAACTCTCTTTTAAGTTTTCAGTTTCCTTTACATTGTTGGAAAAAATAAAGAAATCATCTACATATAATACAATAATTATTTTAACATTATTGTTGATTTTAGTATATAAACATGGTTCTACCTGAGACGTTTTAAAGCCAATTGTTTCCAAGAAATCATTAACCCTTTGGTACCAGGCTCTTGAGGCCTGTTTTAGGCCATAAATAGCCCTTTTCAACCTAAGAACTTTGTTGTTTACATTATCACATTTAAAACCTACTGGAATTTTCATGTAAACAGTCTCATTTAGATAGCCATTCAGAAATGCGGTTTTTACATCAAGGTGAGTGACATCAAAGTTCATTTGAACTGCCAAGGCAAACAAAAGTCTCAAAGATGAGTGTCTCAAGACAGGTGAAAAAGTTTCATCAAAATCAATGCCTGGTCTCTGAGCAAAACCCTTCGCTACTAACCTGGCACGATATCCTATATTGTTATCACTGTCTACTTTGTGTTTGAACACCCACTTGCATGGAACTACAGGACTGTTGACAGGTGAGTCAACAACCTCCCATGCATTATTGTCCTCGAATGACTTCAGTTCATCATCCATGGCTTTCCTCCACTGAACACACTCAGGGCCATTGAGAGCTTCTTCCAATGTCACCTCACTACACTCGATTTCACTATGCGCACTCACACTTGCTAAGCCAAACCACTCAGGCTTTTTCCTAGCACGTTTTGACTTTGCTGGATCTTCTGGCACTGCTGCTGGTGATTGAGTTTCTGGAATGTCAACAAACTCATCCTCCTCAGAAGTGTAGCTACCAGCACCTTGGTTTTCTTGCTTCGGACTCGAATTTGTCATGCTACTCTCTGGAACCCTGCAATCAACTGTATCCTCCACTGCTCCTGGGCTTACATCAGATGTCTCTTCTTTCACCTCGAAGTTCAAGCCATTTTCAGCAATATTTATTGGCAAAACAACTCTCTGAATCCCCTCCTCAATCACGACAATATCACGACTAACATCAATAGTATCTTTGTCGGAATTGTAGACTCTGTAGCCCTTTACATTGTGTGAATATCCAACTAGGATACATTGCTTCGATTTTTTGTCCCATTTAAGCCTTTTTTCTTTTGGTATGTGCACCATCACTTTACTGCCAAATATGCGTATATGACTAACATCAGGTTTCTCACCGTACCACTTTTCAAACGGGGTTCTGTTATTTAATCCTGATGCAATTGAGCGATTCCTTAAGTAAACTGCAGTATTAACTGCCTCTGCCCAAAATCTTTTACTTAAATTTGCATCAAATAACAGGCATTTGGCTTTTTCTACCACTGTACGGTTATTCCGTTCACAAAGCCCGTTCTGCTCTGGTGTGTATATATTAGTCTTCTGGTGTATAATACCTGACCGTTCTAGGTAAGTCTCAAATTGTTTGCTGCAAAACTCTAGACCATTGTCTGTGCGTAAAATCTTGATGGTTTTTGCAGTCTGGTTCTCCACCATTGTTTTAAAAGCTTTAAAATACTCAAAAGCTTGGTCTTTTGTTTTAGGGAAATATACAAAAGCCATTCTGCTGTGGTCATCAACAAACAACAAGAAATACCGGGATCCACCTATTGACTTGGTTTCCATTGGACCACAGATGTCAGCATGTACTGTGTGAAGCAAATCTGCACTTCTGTTACCACAATTTGAGAATGGTAACCGTGCCTGCTTCCCCTCACAGCACACAACACAGTTTGTTTTGTTAACATGGGATCTGTCAGTGTATGACATGCCAATGACAGCTCCCTCCTTCATCTTGTCAAGATCATTGCAGTTCAAGTCTGCAAATCTGCGATGCCACACACGTTCCGAAGCTGGTGTAAGCAGGCAGTATACTTGCACTTGCTTGATGTTTAGTTTGTAAACACCATCCACCATATCTGCCGTCGCAACAATCTCGTGTTTTTGGTTATAAATTTTGCAGTGATTTTATTCAAAAATTACTTTGTTTCCTTTTTTGATGAGCTGGCTAACTGACAACAAATTTGTTGCTAGACTGGGCACATATAACACTCCAGTGACTGGTATATCAAATTCTGTGTTATTTACCGTTGTTGTTATCTGGATATCCCCACAACATTCTACAGAAATTTTCGATTTGTCGGCAATGACAATCTCTTTGACGCTGTGCTCCGTCGAAACATTTTTCAACCAGTGTTTTTGTGCCGTTAAATGCAAGCTTGCTCCGGAATCTAGGTAAAAATCGTTAGTGTTAAATTTTGCGCTAAGAAAGATCGCACTAAATGCATTCGATTGTTTCTTCTTCTGTTTAAAATCACACTTGTTTTTGTAGTGACCTTGTTGTTTGCATTTATAGCATCTGATGTTTGGCTTCACTGACTTTGACAAGTTTGACATTGACGTCTCGTTTGCACTGACATTCGTGCCATTGCCGCCATTATTTTTCTTATGCTGCCAACTTCGTGACACAAATGCACCCGATTGCATACCGGAAGTTCCTGCGCTATATTCACTATGTTCCTCCATGTCCATTAATTTCGTTTTAATGGCGTCCGTTGTGACGGTAATGCCGGAATGTTCTATGGCCATGATCATAGGCGCGAACTTTTCAGGTAATCCTGCTAAAAGTAGTGAGCCAACCCACTCATCACTTAACTTGAAACCGGTATTGTTTAATCGCTGGCTTGTTTCGATGACAGCAGTCACAAATTGTTCCATGGATTCGCAATTTTCTCTTCTTATAGAAATAAGATGGCGAAGTAATCCAATCCGTCTCGTAAAGCCTGTGTTATTGAACATCCTTCTAAGCTTCTCCCATAATTCCTTAGCACTCTTTTCATTCTTGATATGAACAAATAGCCCTGGATCGATGGTCAAAATGATTTTTGCACGAGCCTTAGTGTCGTTTGCGTCCAATGGTGCGCCACTTGCCTTTGCCTTGATGCAGGACTCCATTCCTTCTAATATAAGGAAGTTTTCAACTGCGAACGCCCACTCTTCATAATTCTCGCGGCCCTTGAGTTTAGGAATGCTTGACATGATGTTTGATGCCATTGTCTGCTCTTCAAATCACTTATTTTCAATTAAAACGTGTAGCCCATAACCTCTTGTTAAATAAAACACTCTGTTGCGGTGAACGAACTGAACCTTTTTTTATTTTAATTCCAAAGTACCGTGTAATTACAATTCTCAAAAACTACCCAACACAAACTAAACTTGATGGCGCTACTAGTGTTTAGTTACATGTAATTGCAACACAAAGCATTGTATACCTTAGCGGCGACATGACTATGGCATCTACGGTACAATGCTGTTTTACCTAAAGGGACTCTGACGTCATGCTCAAATATAGTGTTAAGCCTGTCACTATTAAAATTGTTTTTTCTCGGAAATTTATCTGGGAATCTCCGTACAAGTTTACAAAGTTCCAAAATATAGAGTGCTGGTAAAGTAAGCAACCCTAATTCTTTGAAGGATTCCCTGCATGACTCCCGGCTGGACTTTAATCCATTAAGAATACGCACACATTTCTTTTGCAATCTAAACAATCGCTCCCTATCTACACAACTACCCCATATTGCCAAATCAAATATAATATGCGACTGAAAAAACGCATAGTACTCGTAAGATTGCAAGGCCGCCTTTTTAGTCGATATTTTACGTAAGCCTCGCAAAGCAAAAAAAAAGCCTATGACAGTTGGAGTGGTAAGTGATTTCAGATTAACTATTGTATGAGTTTTCTGTTCCAAAGAGGACACTGTAACACATTGCTCGACGTTTGAGAGATAAGATTCAAACCAGTTATTAGTAATCCCTCTAACACCGTAACGGTTTAAGACATCAAGGAGTATATCATGATCTACATGATCGAAAGCCTTTGAGAGATCAAGAAAAATAGCAATTACATTCTCATGTTGATTAAGGGATTCGGAGGTATAATTGATCAGTTCAAACAACGCATCAGTAGTGGAGACTCCCTTCTGAAAGCCGAATTGTTCGTTTGCTATAATTTTGTTTGAAGTTAAGTAATTATTTAGACGGTTAGCCATCACCTTCTCAAAAAAAATTGAGAATACTGTTAACAAAGATATAGGACGGTAGTTGTTTACGCACAGTTTGTCGCCTTGTTTGTGCAACGGTTTGATATTGGCTGTTTTAAGCTTAGTTGGAAATTTTCCCTCGGAAATAGAGAGATTGATCAAATATAATAGAGGTTCCAAAATACAGCTTGCAATATTCTTAACTACTAGTGAAGAAATTCCATCAAAACCAGAGGACTTATTATTCTTCAGGCCTAATATTATTTTTATTAGTTCCTCTTTATCAACTGGTGTAACAAACATAGTGCTTGTTACATGAGGAGGTAACATAGTTCTCGTTCCATGGAACTGATTGATGTTGGTCTTCTTGGATATCGATTTAAAATAATCATTAAAAATATCTGGCACATCATCCATTGACTTAGCCATGTTAACTCCATCAGACAATCCCACTAGATTGGCACACTCATTTGTTTTTGCGCCTTTTATCTTATCATTTATGAGCTTCCATGTAGCCTGAACTTTGTTAACTGAATTAAGAATTTTCCTTTCTATGTGTCTTTTCTGAGAAAAGGCAATAGTTTTTTTTAATAATTTGCAGTAAGACTGATAATACTTTTTCAGTCCCAAGTTTGAACTGTGGTTTACCTTAATGAAAAGGTCCCGCTTCACTTGACATGACTTTATAATACCTTTTGTCAACCATCCCGTCTTTTTTCCCACCACTACTAATTTTAATCTTTGTAAGAGGTATACATCTGTTAAAATGCAACATAATAATATCATGGAATGCGTTAAAACCAGAATCGACATCGTTAACATATACAGGAAGCCAAGAAGTGTTTTCTAATGCAGAAACAAAGTGATTTAAATTAGATTCACTGAAAATTCTAGACCATCTGTAGATTTTTCACTGTGCTTTTGCAAAGGAGCAGGAAAACCAGAAAACTGCAAAGTGTGATCCGAAATTGCAAAATCAATTACTGTTACATTTTCAAGATCGAAGTTACTTGTAATATTGTCGATACAAGTACTACAATCTGCTGTGATCCTTTACATTCCTTTTCATTTGAGGTTGTAAGTATTTAACATATACACAAAGTCCCGAACTTCTGTACTATCACTTAACATATTTATATTAAAATCTCCACCAATAACTAATTTACATGAGTCTTTATTTAAATTTAAAAGCTTATCTAGATTATCTAGGAAGTTGTCTTTTCTAATAGTTTTAGGGCGGTACACACACAACACTGCCATATCATGGAGTTTAACACCACACACTTCAAATTCACCTGAAATTGACGCATGCTTTATATACGAAAGATCGTGATACACTATACCATCTCGGACAAATATACAGGAACCACCACTTCCTTTTTTATTAAGTCTACAGAAGCAACTGGCTAGGGAAAGTGCAAGCATTACTGCTTAGCGGCAGGATTAGCGAGCAAGATGGTGGCAGCGATTCGGACGGACGACGCACAACGTCCTACCACCGGCAAAATTGTATAGTAATGTAATAACCAATTCAAAGGGTCGAGCACGACTTTACGAAAGCTGCGTAACGTTACGGTTATCGTATCGAGATCGAGAAACCTCATACTAAATTTTAGTTCCAAATACGCTCACGGGCGGGCGCTGTTCCAAACGTCATACAAACTTGACAACGTTTACTATTCGACTTTACGTTACGCAGCATTCGTAAAGTCGTGCTCGACCCTCGGCTTTAAACGTACTAACGTTTGAGGATAATCTAGCCAGGAGCTAGAGTTGCGTAAATTGCAAGATTTCGAATAGAAAATCAATCACTGAAATTTGCAAGCGATTGCAATTTCGTGTTTCCAATAGCTTACGTTACTTACGTTCCAGAAATTTCCAGCCATACGTGCGGTATAATGGGGGTTTTCACTATTTACTACCAGAAGTACGTTGCTAGGTAAAAAAGATTAATTTCTAAACTTTCTAATAACATGTTTTTTTAACCCCCAGTACAAAAAGAAGGATGTTATAAGTTTGACGTGTGTATCTGTGTCTGTCAAGCATCATAGCTCCTAAACGTATGAACCGATTAGGGCGCAGCCTTTTTTATCGTAAGCTAGTTTAATATTCGAAGCAATTCAACAGCGTGTGTGAAGCTCCCAATCCACACTGGGTCCGCGTGGCAACTATAGTTATAATGGCTGAGAGGAAGCTTGTGCCCAGCAGTGAGACATACTAACCTAACCAACTTAGAAAAGTTGAAAAACCCCCGACATTGTCATTTCAAAATTCAATATTTCAAAAACGGGTAAACCGATTTTAATGAAACTTAGCTAAGAACCATCTCGATTAAACTAGCTTTCGAACAAAAAAACCACATCGAAATCGGTAAATCCGCTTGCGAGCTACGATGCCACAGACAGATACACAGATACACAGGTCAAACTTATAACACCCCTCTTTTTCGTAGGGGGTTAAAAAGCAAGGCTGGTGATGATGATGATAGTACGAGCTTTCTTTAAAAGTGCACCTCTCCATCATTCGAGGTCCTTGATCCGATGTCACAATCACAGAGCTCATTAAAACCCTGTCGAGACCCAATAAAGTTCTTCAACAAGACATACGTTAACATCACCTCCATCACCAATCATCATCAAGAGATAGGTAGGCCATAGGTCAAACAACTAGGCTATCACGGCTTTTTTTATCGTCCTATAAATAAACTAAAAAGAAAATCTTCCAAGTGCGAGTCGGACTCGTGCACGAGGGTTCCGTAGAAAGATTTTAACGCTTTTCCCTAGTGTTTTAAGAAATCCATTGTTAGCAGAGCCCTGCTCCTAATCAAAATGTACGCAGTGTGGGGTCAACTTATATTGGACTGCGAAATCTGCAGACAGACATAAAAATTTAAGATTTTGAGACTTTTTGGAGTGGTTTTGCTATAAGAGCTACCATGATACCAAATTTCATGTTTCTAGGAAAACTGGAAGTACCCTTTAGGTTTTCGGATTTCGGCAATTTGTATGGAAATAGCCTTTTTAATGACTGTTATATTTTGATTGCGTTGACTAAGAAGGTTGATTTTTTCACAGCTTCAAGGGACTGCAGGCTTGAGTATTTGGTATCAATTTCAGCATGCTACCTCCACGCGTTCCAGAGAATAAGGGTCTTGACAGACAGACGGACAACAAAGTGATTCTATAAGGGTTCCGTTTATTCCTTTTGAGGTACGGAACCCTAAAAACAACCCAGTTATCAAAGTGGTTTGCCCAGAAAAGAGTAAAATAAACATTCGTCACTCAATAACACGAATAATCAGCATGCGAGTTAACTCTTTATCAAGGTTCAAGTTTAGTGATAAACGCATTTTTTTCCCTAAGCAGCCATTCACCATTTCGCTTTCGGCAGCAATGGCCGCTCTTCTGTACCTATTGCTCGCGCTTCTGCCTTCTGTGCTGGGTCAATCGAAATCGGTAACTCCACACTTCAGCCGCTCTGTATACGAATTTTCCGTGGATCTCACTCAAAGATTAGGCCGTGACACTGAAATCCATTTCGTCGCGTCACCACTATCGCTGTGGACACTCCTTGCATCCGTGGGGGCTGATGGTAACACCTTGACAGAGATCGACACAACCCTCCGCCGAAGCCCATTGAAGTGCTACAAGAAAAGATGCTTAAGAAGAAAATAGTTAAGGAAATCACCTCGACCACCGACGAAACTACTTTGGAACGAAGCTCGACCGTCTTCCTCGATGAAAAGATGCCAATCCGTAAGAAATACAAAACAAAACTAACCAAAACAGGTGTTTGCAGAGTCATGTCCCTACCTTTTGGGAATCACCAAACAGTGGCTTCGACTATCAACGAATACGTCAGCCAAGTCACTCACAATACCATCAAAGAAGTCGTTTCTCCGAATGATATAGAAAGACTACTCCTGATTTTAATCAATGCCATATATTTCAAAGGCGCGTGGAGCCATCCTTTTGAACCTTCGAGAACGGAGCCCGCGGCTGCTTTCTACGATGAAAGCGGCGACCATGCTGGCAATGTTAGCATGATGCACGGACTAATAATGCTAAAGAGTGCCACATTGCCCCAATTCAGGCCACGGTTCTGGAGCTACCTTATGGCACCCAGAACAGATTCTCCATGCTAATTTTCCTACCTCACGCTACCTCTTCAGTCGCCATTATGACGAACCTCCTCAAGAATGTTTCTATCCAATCAATATTCACAGAATTCGACCAGTACCCGAATGACAATGTAGACGTAAACATACCACGGTTCAAGATTTCGTCTCACTTAAACAACTTGAAAGAGCTGTTCATGGACATGGGACTGAAGGCTACGTTTGATAGTACTCAGGCGCAGTTCCCACATTTATCAAGTCACAATTTGTACGTGTCTTCCATGCTACAGAAGGCTGATATCGAAATGACAGAGGAAGGCACCGTAGCGTCGGCAGCGAGCGCCGCGCTGATGACATCCAGGATGTTGCCGCCACAGTTCACTGTCAACAAACCCATTCTTGTTCATGATTGTGGACAAGCGTTTCAATATACCTCTCTTCACGGGTGCTTACTCGAAACCCAGCTCCTTTTAATTAATAAAGCTTGTGTCAATTCAAGCGTGTTATGTGTAGGGAACTGTACCGGAATGTGAACGTGTGTATGTAAAGTGATACCCGTAAAGCGCGTACCTAGCTTTAAGTCGTGTGAAACGTAGATTAAGTAAAAGTTTAGATTTAATATTATTTTAAGGAGTAAACCCGAAGGATTGTATTAGTATGGCGAGCGACCTGTTATCATACACCTCACGCAGCCGGGCGGCGACGCCGAGTCAGCATTTCAGGAATAAGACCACAGGCGTGCATCGCCCGCGAAGACAATCCATCGTGGACTCGTATTCAATTAAGACCTATGTAATAATATTTTTAAAGAATTAAAAATCAGTTTAAAGTTAAAAGTTGTTTTTTCAAGACCGTTAACCCACCGTTAACATAAATGGCGCAGTCTTAGTAGTTCGTTGAGCCGGTTTTTCTAACTTCGAAAATCGGTAACTGTTTCTACGGTTTATCAACGAGAACCTTTTTCTCCAAATTGATTATCCAGTTTGTGGAAGCTGCGACGCCCTGAGGACGAACTTCTCTTCATTGGGACTAATATAGCAAGATGAAGAACATATTGGCAGTACTAATAACGATGTGCAGCCTAGCACAAGCCGAAGATGCGAAGCTGACGCTCATGACAAACAACCCCGGGATTCTGCCCTTCAAATTAGGAATAGCCAAACTTAGACAGACAGACCACATATTTTTACATTACATAGACATCGATGAAATACGAAATCATATCGAAACCATTAACGAACAAATTCAAACGATCAACGCCTTGTCAAAAGACTTTGAAGCGAACTCAAAGTTCAGATTTACTATACTATATGACTACGTTATGAATAGCTTAGATAGTATTATAAGTAGATATAATTCCTTAAGTAAGAGTAGATATAAACGTGGATTGATTGATGGACTCGGCACTATTATTCGTAGCATTACCGGAAACTTGGACCAAAACGATGCAATTAGATATAATCATGCCATAGCTATGCTACAGAAAAATTCACTCGAAATAACGCACCATGTTAACAAAGCTCTTAGTTTAAATAAACATTTTTTCGAAAGTTATAACAATACCATGACCTCTCTGATCCGTAACCGGCAAATCAACCAATCAAACCACGACTTTTTTAATTATGTTAAAATCGATACATCTTATAAGCTTGTCGAAATAAATTTACAAACTTTATCTGATACAGTATCAAAAATTGAAATCGCACTCACGTTTTCTACAAAGCACGTTGCATACTATAACTTTTTCTCCAACGACAACATAAAATACTTTATCGAAACTTTAAAACAATTTTATTCACCCGATCAACTGTTAGTCACTGATTTGTCCGAATCACGCTTATATTACAATGTTTTAGATGTAGCAACATATTTCAACAAAAACACACTTGTTTTCGTAGTAAAACTGCCAATAATGTGTAAAGATACCTACGTATATTACCATTTGTTCCCTTTACCTACCCTAAACAACACTATTCTAATTCCCTCTGAACCTTTTCTGGTTATGAATGAAAATGCGTACCGGTACATAGAAAAGCCATGCGTGGAAATAGGAAAGCTTCATTACTGCAAGGAAGAAATTATGCCGTTTACTGCCAGTCACAGTCCCGATTGCATCTATTCATTAATTAGCTCTCAGAAACTACTAGAATGCTGTCAGCACTATAGTATTTCACTCAGACAAGAATTTTTTGAAAGAATTGACGATAGATTTTACGTAATAAGCTGCCCAAAACCAACGAACATTCATCTCCACTGCAATCATGAAGAATATACTACCATTCAGGGTTCATATTTACTAGAGTTGCCTGGAAATTGTACGGCGGCTACAGGATTGAACTCGTTCACTAATCAGAGAAATACTTTTTATGGATTTCCTATCAAGTTACTGTCTTTTAACCTAAGTAATTTAAAGATAAAGAATCTAAATGAACCTTTGAAGTTGGAAAACATCAACTTGAGTGAATTACACAACACTGTTGGACTCATAGAACACGAACAACAACCTTTTGATATAGA
Source organism: Clepsis dumicolana (assembly GCA_963691665.1). Classification (NCBI taxonomy): domain Eukaryota; kingdom Metazoa; phylum Arthropoda; class Insecta; order Lepidoptera; family Tortricidae; genus Clepsis; species Clepsis dumicolana. Next base: position 1,568,588 of record OY829527.1, read on the forward strand.
TCAAGAATATCCCGATCAACATAATTATGTTTGGACTATGCCTCTCTATATCATCCTTATTGTAGCAGCATTATACATACTTTACAATAAAGCAAGGCAATTCAGAAAAAAGAACGACGGGCCGTCACTGGCCTCCGCACCAGCACCAGCACGAACACCAGCAGAGCAGAGTTCATCCACGTCCACCCGGACTTCTCAACCTCGGCTTCTCTTTAGCGAGTAAAGAGGAAACCTCGGTCTGTGATGGGAGGTGTTATGTGTAGGGAACTGTACCGGAATGTGAACGTGTGTATGTAAAGTGATACCCGTAAAGCGCGTACCTAGCTTTAAGTCGTGTGAAACGTAGATTAAGTAAAAGTTTAGATTTAATATTATTTTAAGGAGTAAACCCGAAGGATTGTATTAGTATGGCGAGCGACCTGTTATCATACACCTCACGCAGCCGGGCGGCGACGCCGAGTCAGCATTTCAGGAATAAGACCACAGGCGTGCATCGCCCGCGAAGACAATCCATCGTGGACTCGTATTCAATTAAGACCTATGTAATAATATTTTTAAAGAATTAAAAATCAGTTTAAAGTTAAAAGTTGTTTTTTCAAGACCGTTAACCCACCGTTAACATAAATAGCGTCAATAATCCTAATTGTACATAATTATTATAAAATCTTGACTTAATAATCTCCAAAGGTCGTGTCGATTTGAAGTGTTTTTAAGCTATAGCAATGTTTGTTTTAGTATTGTAAGATTATGGATATAAGTGATTGTTTTATTTTATAGTTATATTTATGTAGTTTCGTATTAAGAAAGTAACACTTGGTTTACACTAATGTTACTCTTGTTTCTCTTTTAAGTTTGACCGCTACGTGTGTGTACACAGACATCATCTTTCTCACTAATCCTGCCGCTAAGCCGCAGTGCTTCCACTTTTAACACTACTGCAGGGGTTCCCAAGCTTTTTCACTTTGCGGCTCACCTTACATTTTTGTATTTCGTCCCGGCGCCCTGTGCCAAGTTTGGTAGCTGTGTGTGTATACAGTACATTATATCATACTGTATCATTATTGACAAAAATGTTGATAACAAATCGAGCATGCAAACAAAATGGCTCGGTGCATATTATAACACTAGCTTATGCCCGCGACTTCGCCCTTATTAAAATAAAAGTTACCCAATCCCATCCCGTGGGAATTTCTAAAAATCCATTCTTAGTGTCTTTAAGTACTCAAGTAATTCCAGAACCCCGAGCACGAGTTTTCACCAAACCATTCTCCACCAATGAGAGGCAAGCTAATGGCCTACGATTGGTGGAAATTGACAGATAGACCTCACTCGACACTAGATCCTAGCGGATTTTTGACTAATGACAGCCCTCATTGAAGGAAGTTTTTAAAGAGCATATGGTTTGTTGTTGCAGATACCAGGTGGCAGCACTCACAGGCATGGTCACGACATCTCCACTGAGGATCCCGATCTGAGCGAGACACATGAAAATTCCACGCATCATGGCAAGGTCGGTGATCTTTTTAACCTTCAACCCAAAAATAGGGGCGTTATAAGTCTGAATGTTTGTTTGTCTGTGTCATCGTATCTCTTAAACGGATTAGCTGATTTTTTAAATAGAATGATTGTTTAATAAAATAATAACTTTTGAACCAAATCTAGGTTTGATTGGTCTACGTGTTGATAAAAATAATGTTTCAAGATAAACCACTTAATTAACAGACAAAATGGCAAGACTTATTAGAAACAATATCAAGACTATTTCCTTTATTTTTTACGATGCCAAAGATGCTGGCCATCTAGAAAATCCAAAGCACGCCAAAACCGTTCTAAATTACGAAACAAATATTCTAATTTCAAACTAAACTGAATACCAGAATTCCGTTTCAAATTTCTAATCAAACGCTTCAGTCTTGGAGAGCAAAATTAAGACTTACGCTTTTGTGTTAAAGTCAGTTTGATAAATGTAAATATTATGGCGGCAGCAGTTGACAAATTGAAGTTGCGCCTACACTAGGGGTTGGAATTTACATATGCTGTGTCTGTTGTTTCATTTGTTAGATGCGCGTAAGGCACGAGAGAGAGCGGGATAAAATAGTTTACACAATACCTATTCTTCTAAGTAATAAGATGAGAAAATGAGGCCACATTCCTTGTGTTGTAATTTTGTAAGCATCGCATATCGTCGGGCGTCATTGTGATCAAACATAAGCCTAACTAATTATATGAAAAGTCCTGACTGACTGACTCATGACATGAACGCCCAGTCCAAACCAGTGGAAAACTTACATTTTGCATAGGGGATCCCTTTATGACACAAGGGAGAAGGTGAGATTTTGCGATACTCCTACACATTTTTGAAAATCGATCATTTATTTTTCGGAGCTCATACTTAGGCAACGATTGCGAATAAGTAAAAAGTCATGAATTCAAAGTTGTAGCAAGATTTATTAGCTTTCATTGTGTAGTATAACAAAGTTTGCAATGTTGCATCGTTTCCGAGATTTTAACAAAAAACCACAAAATTTCACGAAGGTCGGGTAATTTTTGAACATTCTCGTTTGTTTTTCTGAAATAAAAATTCCGAAAAACGAATCGACAAAAGAACTGAATACTTATTAGCAAATCTGTTCACAAATTTTCACGAGAATCGGTTTATTTATGGGAACTGAAGGACAGACTGACAATACGAAAGATTTTTTCTGAAACTGAGGCGCTTCGGTCACTTCGTCGCTTGGGCAATAATCGCTGATTCTAATTCTAACCCATCCTAGTTTTCCTTGGACCACGCCATCTTGGTGCTGGCGGGACCGTGTTCACGATTGTAAATTCGCGCTCGCTGCAGGCAGTTTTTATAGCACCCTTGTTTAGTGCTGCGTGCTAATACGATGGTACTGTATACCGTTATTGTTCAGCAACTTGTGTTTAAATATGACATTCTCATTCGTAGAATATTAGGTGATCTACGAATTTTATCGCACGAATCTGCAACGTTTAACATGAGACTATCGTGAGACTCAATTTTAGTGAAAGGTCGAACTCACGTATATGTAAGTCGAGTTACTAGTATGCCAATTTCATCTCAATCAGTTGAAGATAACTGAATAATATAGTCGCTTTTTTTAAACGAGATTTTACCTAATCTCGAATTGTAGAGCACTCAATAGACTGTAAGTAACTCAGTTACAGATACAAATATTTACGTAACTTATCTTTTTCATCAGTTTAGAAAAAGATGTATACGAAAATTATATGGATAATTAGGTATGTACCACAACTTTCGAATCGCAATAACTCAAAAAAATTCTAAGGTGACTAAACACATGTTGTTTCCGTGTACCCTTCAACTGCTTTAAATTCAGTTACAAGTTTTGGGCCGAACATTACATAACATACATTGTAAGTTAAATAAGAGCTTGTTAAATATTATCTATAGATAGACCCTCAACTTTTATTATATCCTCAGGAGAGACGCGAATAAAACCCCTTGTGCACAGAATATTATAATGATGAACTCGTTCAAAGTCTAACAAGGAAGTTGCTCCGGAATATTTTTCCAAAGAGAAAACAGCAATTTGTGAAATCAGACGTCACAAACAAACTTCCTCATTAACGATATTAGTCGGTACAAACGAAACCGATTAAACTCGGAGTCGGAACAAAAAGAGCCTCCCACTCCCAGTAATTCGAGAGCCAACTCGGAAACATTAATTATTGTGTAGCAGGAAAAAGTTGAAAACCGGCCAAGAGCGAGTCGGATGCATGCAAAGGGCTTCATTACAACACAGTCACCATTATTAAGGTCATTGCAGAGGGGCTGCATTCCGATCGCGTTTGTAGGTATTTGCCGGCTGCCGACTGCCCTTAGTTCCACTGCAGTTGGCAAAATTGCATGCAAGGTGCGCAGTCTGTTGGCAGTTCCAAAGCAGCCGGAACGCATCCAGTCTGTAACGACCCTTAAGGTCGACTAAACAACATTCGAAAAAAAAATCGACCCCGAGACCCTGGATCATAGCCAAGAAATTTCCTTTCTATTGAATGAAAATCTTAAAAGAAACGTTTACTAAGCTATGTGTACATTTGAAGCAAACCAAGCTTTTCCCTTAACAGCGGGATCCTAAAAATAAACATTGAATGGAAAAGTTTCACAATGCCATTTACACAATGAGAAGAAACGACAATAGGTGCCAACGTAGTATGCTAATGTTGGTGCGACACACAAGTAAACGTACGACACACTAGCGGCTTGGTACAAAAAGGGGCATCAAATAAGTAGAAACACTTTATTGCAGGCTGCTTATAAATAGTACATAATAATTGACCCTTAGAGACTGTAAGGCTCTAAGCCCTTTATAATATTAAGTACTATCTTTTGCCCGCAACTTCGTACGCGCATAAACTTCCTTATCCCGTGGGAATACGCAGAAACTCTGAAATTACTTTTTTGGTGTTAAACTCACTTACTTGTGTGCCGAATTTCAAGAGTCTAGTTATTATAGTTACTGAGAAATATAATAATTTACCGTTAATTCTCTATCCCGTGGGAATTTTCAACAAATCCGTCTTTAGTGCTTGTCTACATCATAAGGGCAACCTCTATGCGAAATTTCAGCCTTCTAGGGTCAAGAGTTTCGTCGACTGTGCGTTGTCTGTCAGTCACTCAGTAACGGAGGAGTTTTTAGGGTTCCGTACCTCAAAAGGAAAAAACGGAACCCTTATAGTATCACTTTGTTGTCCGTCTGTCTGTCTGTCTGTCTGTCAAGACCCTTTTTCTCTGGAACGCGTGGAGGTAGCATGCTGAAATTAATATCAAATACCAAAGCCTGCGGTCCCTTAAAGCCGCGAAAAAGTCAACCTTCTACGTCAACGCAATCAAATGATACAGTAATTAAAAAGGCCATTTCCATACAAATTGCCGATATCCGAAAACCTGCAGGGTACTTCCAGTTGTCCTAGAAACTTGAAATTTGGTATGAAGGTAGCTCTTATAGCACAACCACTGCAAAAAGTCTCAAAATCTTGAATTTTTATGTCTGTCTGTAGATTTCGGAGACCAATATAAGTTGACCCCACACTGCGTACATTTTGCTTAAGAGCAGGGCTCTGCTAACACTGGACTTCTTAAAACACTGGGGAAAAGCGTTAAAATCTTTCTACGGAACCCTCGTGCGCGAGTCCGACTCGCACTTGGCCGGTTTTTATATAATACTATTGATTAAGTACATCATATTATAGTCATTAACTCTGGGACCTGGGATGGGATACATCCTTTTGTAATTCTGAAATCCTTAGCTATTTGACCTGGAGACCCTATTACACTCCTGGTCAATTAAATCGTACCAGAAAAGTTTTCTGGTTTTGCTGTGCTAAAATTATTTTGCTCTTTTAATTCTGTATAAAGTATTTATTTTCACTTTCTGATGATTTGGTGAGTTCTCTTTTTGAGAGGCCACAGGTCAAACCGCTGGGTTACCACGGTATTATGACTAACATTATAAAATTTACAAGTTAATTATATAAACATGCAGTTTATTTGATATGAATTCTGTCCGCTTCAGATTATTTTTAAAGTTTTTGCTAAAGCAGTACCTATTTACTTAAATCACTTCCTTGCTTTGTTTTGCCGTATTTAACTTCGTGGAGCAAACGAAAAATGTTATACTTACAGAGTTTTGTCCTTTCCATAGTATTTTGTTTCTGCTTCCGAAAGAAACAAATCCGCAGGGTAGTTGAGTTGCGTAACTATTTTGACACTCATCATCGGATTGAAGTGACAGTTTTTGTATTGACTGTGACAGCTAGCTGTTCCCTATACCAATTGTCATCATCATCATAAAACTTAAGAGCTACACTCTTGTCGGTGGAGTTTCTTCCGATCATCTCTCCTATGAGCCAGTTCCTTGACCTCCTGATACGACACGACACCGGCCTTCTCCTTTATCTGGTCCATGTAGCTTCGCCTAGGCCGACCTCTTCCTCTGTTTCCTTCAATGTTTCCTTCTAAAATGGTCTTAAAGAAGAAATGTACATTCATTTTCCCACTTCTATTCTCTTTAGTATTCAGGATCGTTCTCTTCTTATTAACTAATACATTACTTTTTTTATACGACGAGGAAGGCAAACGAGCAAGTCGGTCACCCGATGGTAAATAATCAGCAATGCCCATAGACCCCGGAAGGCCGGACGGTTTGCAGACGCGTTGCCAACCTAGAGAGCTAAGATGAAATGCCTCTTGTGCCCGTAATTACACCGGCTGTACTGTGGCTGTACTATTATAAATTATAATTATTATTAAATTATCATTACTAAAGTACCATTGACGATATTTCCCCATTGGTCTTCCGTTCCATCCAACTTATGCCTTTGATTCTCCTCCAGTACCACATCTCCATCCACATACCAATTGTCAGCCCATACAAAATGAAAAGAATGTGATTGCGTAATTTTAAATCCTAACCTAACCAACTTAAAAAAGTTGAAAAATCCCCGGCATTGTCATTTCAAAGTTCAATATTTCAAAAACGGATCAACCGATTTTAATAAAACTTAGCTGAGAACCATCTCTATCAAACTAGCTTTCGATTAAAAAAACGCATCGAAATCGGTCTATCCGTTTGGGAGCTCTGATGGCACAGACAGATACACAGATACACAGACAAACAGACACACAGATACACAGACACAGACGCACAGATACTTCGTCAGGGGTTAAAAACACAGACTAATACCGCAAGATTGCAAGTGTATGCGGTACGTGTGCGGGCAAATTATGTCGTCATTGTATATGCATGGAAGGCACGGCGGGCTTACGAGGAAAAAATATGCCGAAGCGACGTAACCGAGGTGCTTCTGTGAGTTACCCCATGTAATAGTCGTTCGTTTTTTGTTATGTCCATTGTCCTATTGTGCGGTTTTGTTACCTCATTAACTCATTACCGTCCGTCAGTGAACGCATATAAGACATGGAAGCATTCCTGTCGCTTTAAAATGACCCCACGAAAACTATACCGCGGTGGGTGGGACTTGCAAACTGTACCGGCGCGCCGATCAGTTAGGTTGCGCGAGTCCGCAATGGCGGACGCTGTTTTGACAGTTTATTTTAATCATCAAAAATAACATTTATGTTTTAAAATGCCTTCATGTGGGGTGAAGTTGTGCAAAAATCACACGGATCACTGTCCCAAGGCATCCAAGGGTAGTGGAATCACTTTTCACATGTAAGTACACCATTACCTGAAAATTCAAAAATCTTCTTGCTTACCACAGGGATGTCATTTCGCGTAATGTAGCAGCTCATTTTACTAATTTTTAATTGCCTGTTGGACTACTATATTTATTAAGATACAGATTTGGATTTCAGGCGAATTCAAGCGAGTGGAAATTCGGAACGTTGTCCAAACCCAGGCTCGCGGGAAACTAAGTAATTCAAATGCCCGCCAAGGCATTTGAATTTGCCCGCCAACGCGTTAATTAGCCAGCCAGCCAATAGCGCGACGCGGCGATGGTCGGCCACACTGCTTCCACCTCCAACAAGGAGTGGACTTAAAAAATTTGGCCCAGCTAGAAAATATATTGCCAGCCTTGTTTTATAGCGTTGTGGGCCTGAGGCGAGGGTTGACTACCTATGTTATCATATTTAACCATATTCAAAATGTATGCTGTTAGCTTTCTTAAAATTAATAGGATAATTGTATAACAGTTTATATTCAATTTAATGTAAGTACTCATTTGTTATTAATAAATAAATGCGATGTGTTGTCTTCGCTTCGTGCTGCCCGCCATATTTGAATGCAGAAAGAGAGGGGGAGGCAGAGAGGGAGACTGTGGCGGGAAAACGAAGAGGAGCGAGAGAGAAGGAAGCCGGCATGGTTTTTTGGAGGGAAACGTTATACAGAAGCTTAAGGATTTTTCAGGGTGATAAAAACTTGTAATGCAATATTAGAAGGACGAGCAATAAACAAATTATAATAGCAATACATGGTTTTATTGGATTTACGTAAGTAAAAGTAAAATCTTGCAATGCTCTAAATTTGCTAAATATAATATAACTCGGAGACTGGGACCGGGACGAGACATCGCACACACCAGTGGACTTGGTTCGCTAGCTAGCTGTGTCAGGATGAAATGGGTTTTACACGTAGTAGAGCTTGGTCATGAGCTTTACTCATCTTCAAGGTCGATTGAGGTGATAGAAATAACTGCAGACACATCATGTTTCACTTGTAAGCCAGTCTTTATTTGATTAAGGCCTACATCAATGACTCTACCGCACGGTTTGGAAATAACCTCCATTGAGAAGATACCGGCAAGAAACTCAATGAGGTATAATATTTTCAAAAATAGCATCATACAAGGTCTAAATTAGTTACAATTCATATCACAGTTAACTCGTTACTATTAACGCGAAATGCAAGTACCATATTGGAAACGTTGGAGAGTTCTGTGCTTGCGCCCATTCACGTGATCTATTGCCAAGATATCATTTAAGACTCAAAATAAGACTCTGTACTTGGGGCACAGGCACTTAGTTCATTAAATCACTAACAATTATCATTAAAACTCAAAGCACCAAGCCGATGCAAACGGATTACATTACCAACTTCTGATCAGTCCGACCCCCCGATCAAGAATGCCCTTTTCTTTTCAAAGTTACTAAATGTCATTTCGACCTTTTACAAACTACCCACAAATGAACCAAGCACAGACCACTCCCAAGCAGTATTTATTTGACAGCTGTCACCGCTTGACGTTTCGTTAAAATCATAACAAATGAAGGTAAATTATAACTTTAGACTATGATCAACACTGACTAGTGTATCGATTCTCCGACATATATTATAATTATAAATAAATAAATATAAATATCGTGGGACAATTTGACACCAATTGATCTAGTCCCAAACTAGGCAAAGCCTGTACTATGGGTACTAGACAACGGATAAACATACTTATATAGATAAATACATACTTATATACATATTAAACATCCAAGACCCGAGAACAAACATTCATATTCATCATACACACATCTGCCCCGACCGGGATTTGAACCCGGGACCTCAAGCTGCATAGTCAGGGTCTCTAACCACTAGGCTATCCGGTCGTCGAATTATTAGGATAGTGCAAGAATATTTTTTTATCACTGGTCCCCTCATGCATAACGTTGTCCACGCATCTGACCACATCTGACCGACATTGACATCGCAGCAGACGCGCGAACCAATAATGGCCGTAATCTGTCATGCCGAGAACCATTCACATTGCGCCAGTGCGCATTGCCGGACGCTGACAAACGCTACTGGCCAAATCTTTGAGTATTTATAAAATGGCGTAACTAGCAAAGCACATCCTAATAGCAACCTAGATTGGTGCGTATTAACGTAATTTTTGAATGCATGGATAGTTTAGTGTATGGTTACTTTGCTGCTGTGTGTGTACTTCATCTTTGTGCGAGTTTTGGCTCTGCTAGTGAACGATACGTTGTATGGAAAGACTGCTTCCATGTTTTATATGCGTTCACTGCCGTCCGTCATAAATAGTAGTTTATGCAACTGCTACATAATTACGAGGGCTGTTTGATAAGTACCCGTTTTCTAAATATATTAATATCAATTGCCGCAAATAAGTATACCACCTTTTTAAGCCATTTTCAGAGGCGGGATAGTTAAAAAAAAATGGCATTCTTTTGTTTTTTTTCTCATTTGACAACGATTCAGTGAAAGCGTGAACTAAAAATTGTTAAAATGGAGAAAGAATGGTCTGTAATTAGATTCTTATTTTTGGAAGGAAAAACATGTGATGAAATAAAAGTAAGAATGCAAGCGGTTTACCATGAATGTACTCCTTCTATGACAACCGTCAGATATTGGTATAACGAGTTTAAGCGGGGGAGAACAACCGTCTTTGATGAGGATCGCCTAGGCCGGCCAGTTGAGGTGACTACAGACGATATGGTTAAGAAAATTGAAAATATCGTTTTAGCCGACCGCCGAATTAAACTTTGAGAAATCGTTGATGCTGTAAACGTTTCAATCTATGCCAATTTATTGGATGAATTTGACGCCGTGTTGAAGGACAAACGACCCCATTTAAAAAAGAAAAAGTACTGTTTCATCACGACAACGCCCCGGCTCATTCGTCCAGAGTTGTGACGGCTAAATTAGCACAGTTACGCTACGAACTATTGTCTCACCCCCCATATTCTCCAGATTTGGCCCCATGCGATTTCTTTTTGTTTCCCAACCTAAAAAAATGGCTCGGTGGCAAGCCATTTGGATCAAATGACGAAGTCATTGCCGCCACAGAGGCCTATTTTAATGACTTTCCAAAATCATACTTTTTGGATGGTTTATTGAAGCTTGAGTATAGGTGGAACAAATGTATAGAGTTAAAAGGTGACTACGTAGAAAAATAAATGCATATATACAAAAAAAAATGTTTTTTTTCCATAAACGGGTACTTATCAAACAGCTCTCGTAGGCCTTAAAACAATCGTGTGATCCTATTATGAAACCTAGCTTCGCCTTGTTTCATAAAAACACACTCGTGTTTTAAGGCCTAATTATGTGGAGTTGCCATACATTACTTTATCTACACACATATAAGTACTCTAAGATGGGTTCAGAAGTCGAAGGCATATCATACCCATACCTGTCACGAATTTGACTGTTTTTGTTAATCATAGACAAACATACCGCGGAGCTACTGATAAATTATCACATTACTAACTCGACTTATATAGGTACGTGAATGATCCGTTTTATTTCACTATGATTGTAAATTACGTTGGTTTTCAAATTTGAAACATCGAACTCGATACCAAAAAGTCATTACGACATCGAATTCGATGTCGTCATTGCTATTACTTTACTCCTGGTGGTTTCTACGGTTTCTGAACGCACTATAGAGGACTTATGATATGTGTGTAGATAAAATGTTTTACAATCATCATTCATTTATTCGATGCAATTCTTATGTCAAGGTACACTACAAACATAATGAAACCCGGAAGAGCGCAGCATATTCGTCGTCTCTTGATGTAATCGTCAGTAGGTCAATCAAGAGATCTAGATTGAATACCTATTGAGAACGGCTGTTAGTCTGTTAAGGCTTATAAAAATAACTAGCTTATCCCCGCGGCTTTGCCCCCGTGAAATATTTCAAAATGGACTAGTTCCCTATCCCGTGGGAATTTCGAAAAATCTCTTCTTAGTGCACCTCTAATATTTGCCAAATTTCAAGTCTGTAGGTTCAATGGTTTAGGCTGTGCGTTATCAGTCAGTTATAAATAATATCTGTGTAGTGATGAATAATAATGTCTGTCAGCTCAGGCTGGTAATGATGTGATGATAGGTGATAGATCATCATCATCATCATCATCATGTCAACCGAAAGACGTCCACTGCTGGCGGGCGGCCTCCCCAGCGGCTCTCCCCTCAGACCGGTCTTGTGCTTTCCACATCCACCGCGGTCCCGCGATCTTTACCAGGTCGTCGCTCCATCTTGTTGGAGGCCTACCGACAGCTCGTCTCCCGGTCCGTGGACGCCATTCGAGAACCTTCTGGCCCCACCGGCCATCAGTTCTGCGAGCAATGTGCCCCGCCCACTGCCACTTAAGTTTCGCAATATTCGCAGGTGATAGATGATAGGCCTCAATTATTGAAAATTGTTTACGTACTTTTGATTTTCAATCAATCCATTAATTTTACTCGTGGCCTTGTGTCACAAATCGTCGCAAATCGTCCTGTTAGTCGCCGGAAAGCACCTTTTTGTAGCAAAAATATCAAAACACCGAACAACGTAATAACATCGTGGAGGAAAACAAACGGCAACTTTACTTACATTTTGTTTCCCCCATTTTTATGTATTCGTTTTCTTATAAATCAGTGCTTCTTTATGATTAAAGCCGCTGAAGAGGCAGAAACACTTGCTTCGTTCACAGTTTATTGTAAGGCTGTTGTTTACAAGGAATAAATGTTTGTTATAAACAAAAAACTTAGCATAGAATTGAAACGTGCGTTTATCGAGTCGGTTATAACCCCCGAGAGGTGGCAGAGAGTGTGGTTATAAGTTTAACGTGTGTATCTGTTTGTCTGTCTGTGGCATCGTAGTAACCGATTTAGACGCGGTTTGATAGATGGATCTTAGCTAAGTTTCATTAAAATCGGTTCAGCCTATCTTGAGATATTGAACTTTGAAATGTCAGGAGTTTTTCAACATTTCTAAATTAGATAGGATACATTTGGACACTTACCTATTCGCTCGCTGCGCTCGTTTACTGCGCTGAGTTAGGATGAATTACTACTTAATTCTTGACTGGCACAGGTTCCTCAAAGGGATAAGTATCTAGTATTCTAAAACACTCGACAAGTTGTACTGCATATCGCGTCTTTGATCGACCATAAAATAGATGTTCTTTGCAAAACCCTAACATGAGACGGATTTCTAAAAACAAATCCCAAAATATTACAGTGTTAAGATGTGCTATAGTACCTACTTAGTTAATTTAAGATAATGATAAGTTATATTAAAAATTGCGTTTGAAAAAGTAGTTGCGTACTTGGTCGTCACGTCGTTTTCATAGAGTTGTTTAAAGTGAACTGTCAGAAAGAGTGGTCATTTTTATTGGGTCTTTCATGAATCTTCGACTCGGGCGATGTAGTAACATAAATATCTACTTCCTGTACAATGACAATGCAAAGAAATAGTAGTTTATGCAACTACTACATAATGAGGGTCCTTAAAACACGAGTGTGTTTTTATGAAACGAGTTTTAATAGGATCACAATGGTGTTTTAAGGCCTAACTATGTGGAGTTGCATACATTACTTTATCTACACACATATTATAAGTACTCTAAGATGGGTTCAGAAGCCGAAGGCATATATCATACCCATACCTGTCACGAATTTGATTGTTTTTTTTAATCATAGACAAACATACCGAGCTGACGTTTCGTAAACTGTTTTTTTTATTGTAAAAAAAAATCACATTATTATTTATACATGTCTGACCGAACATAACTTATATACGTGAGTGATCCGTTTTATTTCACTATGATTATAAATTACGTTGGTTGTCAAATTCGAAAAATCGAATTCGATATCGAAAAGTCATTACGACATCGAATTCGATGTCGTAATGACTATTACTTTACTGCTGGATCTGCTGGTCGTGGTGGTTGGCGGCGGAGGCGACGATGTACTGCAATGCTGGTCATTTTCTACGGTTTCTGAACGCATTATAGAGGACTTATGATATGTGTGTAGATAAAATCCGTTAAGCAGCTGGACTTGAACCAGCAACCTCGGTAATCCGTACCACGCTCCACCAATTAAGCTATACTTAACGTTGGTGTACGTAACGAATTTTTCAATGCCTCGTGTCATATTTGAATTTGACATTTGAGTTTTAGATATTATTAAGCCAGACAGGGAATTTCAGGTGCGTCGAGCACAGCAGCGCCAGCAGAAGGCCGCAGTAGGCGTGAGCAGGAATGTATAGGGATGAACAAGTCTGGTACAGGCAATATTTAAAAGGGGGAAAATGGGTTCCGGGAAGGATAGTCGATATGCTAGGACCGAGTAATTTTAAAGTGTTAGGTAAAGACGGGGAAATTGTACATAGGCATATCGATGAATAACGTAATCGACCAAGCAGGCTATCACTCGCTGCTTCTAGCACTTGTGGTTCGGCAGTAGAGCAACCAAGCGCAGATTCTCAGACGAGTAGTCCGGTAGTTACCGGCGACCCGCCGGCGGTGGTCCGGCCGGAGCGGGCGCCGGGCGCGGCGCTGACGCCGCGCGGCACCGCGGACCCGGCCGCGCAGCAGAGGGACGCTACGGCTTCTCCAGAGCGGGAGGCCGCTCGCCCAATAGTCCGTCCCGAGCTCACCCCCGTCCTATTAGGCAGTGCAGGCTCACTAAGCCCAATTATAGATTATAAGTTCATAAGCGTCATAATTTAGACAAGTGAACAAATTCTTATTGTTACCAACTAAGTACTTACTAGTTAAGGGAGTCGAGTAAATTAGTTGCCTAGCTGATAGTTGTCACGGATGCCGACGGCATTTTAGCCATGTTTAATTAGCAGTAGTTTAAGTCTTGCATTGCTCAGATTCATCTACTTATGTATCTAATAACTTAGTGTAGAGGAGTTGTGATGGTACGGCTATGATCGTCTATATATTTATTTATTTAGTGTATCGAATGTATTTAGACTTTATTCAGGAAAACATCGTAGAGTTAGAGCACATCTCGGTAACAAGGAGGCAGCTTATTTGTAAATTTCAAGGCTTTATACAGTACATTGGATTGAGTGGTCTAGTACCCCGACTGTCATTCATTCCACCCGCTTACCTGGAACCTTTATGTTCCGGGGTAGACAAAGGGTTTATTGTAATGAGGCGAGCCTCATTCAATACAAGTTAGTGAAGCTCGCTTGTACTATTGTTGGCTGTATGGAATAAAGTAAGTGCTCGGATAGCGTGATAGACAGTGAAAATACTAGAAACAGGTATGCCTGAACCAAATGACCAATCTCATTCTGGTACGGGGATCCCTACGCCAGTAACTGGCCCTGTCGTCAGGTTATTGGGGTGACAGTTGACCTCCTTTGCGCTGCGAAGCGTTTACATTTCCAACATCCGAGGATGCGTACTTTCAATGTTGGGGCCCAGCGGGCCCCTACCCCTTTTACCATGGATTTATGAAATTCAATAATATTTGATATGGTTTGGCCAAACCAAGGTCGGAGGTCAATCTGTAAGACATGGCGTGTATTGGGTACCCAGGATTGCTATCAGATCGCCACCGAATCATGTACATGAGTATATAGGGTCAACCTTCCCAAATCAGCTTATTGGCTGAAACCTCCGTTACTTCAATGTCTCAAACTCAATTAACTCAGCCTCACAAGCCCAGCTGTGACTTACAGGGTCGTTACCTTTACTGCATCTACCGATGCGAACAATACCCACTGGTTCCGCCGCTCTCGGTCCACTGCCATTTGTGTCTCCCGGTACACGTGACATTTAGCCACTAAAATCCGTTAGGACATCGCCTAGCGTTTGTACGCAGGATTTTATTACTCAAATAACTTGTGACTCTTGTTCTCAACTCTGGTCTCAGAAATGCATATTTGGTCTGTTTAATCAAAATATGGACCTTACGTAAACTCTCAGTTTGCTTGGAAGAAGCTTAAATTACCAATTTGAAGCAAAATTACTAGTGTATCGGCATAATTTTAACAATATAAAGTCTCATCAATCAATTTAATTTATTAACCCGTATTTATTACGTGGTTAATAATTTATCTGTAAAATGCCATCGAGATAGAACTGTATAGAAAATCTGTGATCGAGATGTAGTGTGGAAATCTTCAATAGTGGAGATTAATTATTACACGAAGTGTACTTTACTTGCTCTTGATTTAGGAAATCTCATTGTAGCTTAATCCGCTCAATTTATTAATGAGAAATCTCCATTATTAAATAGTTCCGAGATAGGGAACTTATCTAGAATATAACGAAAACCATGAAATTTAGTAGATCAATTAATTTATTTAATAAGAAGATCTACCTTATAATACATTTGAGGAAGCAAAAGAAACTATTTCAATTATTTAGATCGTCATTGATGGTATGTTTTCAATGAAAATCGAGGATTCTGTTCCTACAGAGCCATACTAATAAAGGGAAAACGAACCCCCAAATAAAAAACCCTTTTGGCTATTTACACACTAACACACATGCACACAGTGGTTAATAAACATATCACACAACAATAAACACAAATAATCACACAATAAAATATATACACAATTAGTTCATCTGAGTACAATGAATAGACTTAAGATTTTAGGTTCGCTTTTAGTTGGTGTGAAAAGGAGCTTTAATTGAGGGTCTAATTTACGTTAGCCTCAACTCTCCACCTTATTACATTGGTGAATGGTGCTATATTTACATAGCTTGCAACGGGTTGCCCTTGTGACTGCACACTTATTATCTGTTGTGCGACAATGAAGTTCGCTCTTTATTCGTTATCAAGGTTTAAAACAATTAGGAAAACAGTATCAAAGATCGGCAAGTAAATCTAAAGCTATGAATCAAGGGAATTACAAGATTTCTTATTCATTTCACACAGATTAACTTAGTACACATAAAATTACGTTTTACAATTTACTCTTTCCAGTATTGTCAAATAAATCCATGACCCTTTATAAGTTCAATTTCCAACGTCGGTCATCTCAATCCCTCGAACTCTAGGTGTGACTTCTCTACTACAATCAAGCCCAAACACCTCCAAATACTCCCACATTTCTCACACATTAAGATCAATAGAACCATGATCATTAATCCGAACAATATCAACATTATGACCTCTATTGAGTTCCAACCCTTATATTCAACCTGAATCAGGCGATAACAAGACTCATATAGTTCGTCTAGATTCATTTTTTTACTATAATACAGAACAGTAATAAACAAGTAGTGGATTCATTTGATAACCTGTATTAATAACTGAAATCGGGTACTTTACCGAATAACTCCTGGATGCACTTTTCACTCCCTAGCTAAATTACAAACTAACTTATTTATTTAGATTTTAGTTCGATATGTTAGGACCTTCAACAACCCTAGCTCATAGGTTCTAACAGAGAGAATCGCTAAGATTTTTCTAGGTTCTTGTCGTGAAGTGAGCCAAGATCCAACTGCCCCCACTTCCTCCTCCACTCCCGTCAGCGTCATCCTTCGGGTCTCCACCTCTCTCCGGGAGCTGTGGGCTTGTCTCTGTAATTTTAAAATATTCCCACGAGTAATTCCGTACATATGATTGGTTAATGACTATGACCGATCCTTGCGATTGGACGATAGTCATGCTAGAGCGTAAGCTCCGCCCTTAAAACATCATCATCAGCATCATGATGTTTTTGCTTGCTATGATTTTTTTGACTGGTTTCACTCGAGTCTAGAGCAACACGTGGAAGCAATTTACGTATCCTAGCAATTGAAAGATTGCACAAAGTCCTTTGTCTATAATGGGTTCTTAAGTATCGACTTGTCAAGCGTCATTTTTACGACTTAGTTTTAAGAAAGCGAGTCAGGTTTCTTTTGTCTAATTTAATTTTATGTTGCGCGTTGGTCGACTCTATAAATCTTAAGTTTTGTTTAAGATAATTTTTTGTTCCCTTGAATTCTGGGTAAAACTTTCTACACGTGAACGTTGCTGTCTGCGTTATTTGAAATTTATGGGCGCTAAGTCTGTATTTTATAACTTATTTGATACGCGGAAGCGATAACGCTACGTTGACCATCTCAGAGTGTAGTGTAGGTAGCTTACGGGCAGTCTCGAATAAACGGCGATGCGAGTAGACGTGTGTTTTATTATCACAGAATGTTTCATAAAAATAAAAACAAAAATAATCAATAAATCGATTATTTTCATTGATTCAGAAAATAGTTCCATCTCTTGCTACTAATGCGTAACTGTAGAAGTTCCGTAGTGGGTGAGCCGCTTGATTAAGCTACTCATAGATGGCGCTGAGGAGAGATCTTCCAAATAAAAATATTACACAAGGCATTGAAAAATTCGTTAGGTACACCAACGTTAAGTATAGCTTAATTGGTGGAGCGTGGTACGGATTACCGAGGTTACTGGTCCAAGTCCAGCTGCTTAACGGCTGCTTTGCATTGTCATTGTATATTGAATTTCATTCTATGAATGTTTCATAAAAATAAAAACAAAAATAATCAATAAATCGATTATTTTCATTGATCTACTTCCTGTTTATGTATTATAATTATTTAATATCTAAAATTTATCCTCATTCCTCACATACCCCTCACAACACCTTGAACGAATCTTTACCCGACTTATTTTTACATTAAATTGTTTTTGAAGCGCCGGCGACACGAGGCGTCTCGCGTTGAAACAACGTTTTCCGACAAATTGGCCGCTGTTTCGAGTGGAATTGTTTGTTTTCTTCGTTTACTTGAATGCTTTGGACTCTGTAAAGCCGCATACACATTTGTCTGACGTGTTACACATCAGAACAGCATCGGTTTCATACATTTATAGGTACGTTATAATAATCATGAAACAAGTGGAACAACTAACACCAATTGACCTAGTCCCAAACTAGGCAAAGCCTGCACTATGGGTACTAGACAACGGATAGACATACTTATATACATAATTAAAAATTAAATATTCTTTTTTATCATTGAAATATTTGCCCCGACCGGGGATCGAACCCGGGACCTCAAGCTTCATACTCAGGGTCTCCAACCACTAGGCTATCCGGTCGTCAAATTTAATACGATTTAAGACATAATGAAAACGGGATATTCGCCACATCTATAAGGTAACCGCGGTCAATATCCTGTTCTCATTACGTTTTACATTTAATATGGTTGCGCGTTCACATTTCTTTGATGCAACTTGTTGTGACAACGATATTAAGGTTCTCTATCGTTTTCCCGAATTTCTTTTGTCAATACAATACAAATATTATTTATTGAAAACCACTAAATAGTACAAGGAGATTACAGAAAAACAGGTATGGTAGACAATAGGCGGTCCTATCGCTTAAAAGCGATCTCTTACAGACAACCAAAATACAGAATCCAAGATGAAGAGGCTACTTTAGGTGGCAGAAACCACCATTTTGTCATAGTTTTATATTTCATAACGAATCATGTGCCACACATTGTGCCCGATAAGGTACAATGAATGAAGCATCTGTATTTGACGCAAGCTGTACATTACAAGCGGGAATCGTGTCACGAAAAAATCAAGAAGCCGAATCGGAAATCGCTTCCTCAATTCCGAATAAACACTTGCGGCTGAGAAATATGGAAAAAAGGTGCACAAAAATTCCCCGATTCCCCCAAACAATTACATATTCCGGTCGGCTGTATGCAAAATGGCGCGTGCCCAAAATCCCCCACTCGAGGAATTCGGGGGAAATGCAAACATAATAAAATTTTAAGCGCGAGTATGCATTGTAAAATTCATAGATACGAGTGAGTTTAGTTTCGGATGTGGATGGAACAATAATCGTAATTTAGTAGCTATTTTTACCCGACTACTGCCTAAAAGGTTAGGTTTTGTTACGAATTGAATCCGGCCTCATCTTGGTGCATGGCGCTTATAGGAATAGCAAATTACTAAATAAAAAATAGGGTGTACGTATTAATGATTAGGTACTTACTACCAATTTCTGACATGTCCAATAATTAGACAGAAATTATTATGAATAAGAATAGTGAAATAAACGGATCACTCACGTATGTCAGTCGAGTATAGCTTGACATGTTTCGGACTAATCGGTAGTCCTTCCTCTGGGAGCACACGCCATGCTAGTTTACGTCTCGCCACCGGCGTGACGTGATTGAGTTTCATGTTAAAAATGAATAAGAATAATGAAATTTAAAACTGCAAATACACACACCCAGTGCCCATACCCAGAAATTCATAAATTTCAAAATAGATAATAATTAATATCATTATATTATACGTAATTTAATGTGATTTCCTATGATAATCCATACAATCAAATAATATTCACCTGTAATTATCTTTCGAAATGTGTGCTTCCGCAGTATTTTTTTGTTTTTTATTTCGGCTCGAATTTGATATTTATGCCCCATCATAGAAACTTTTCGTAAACGTCATACTTAACGATTTTCCTTGTCAAGCTATGGGTTGTCTCTGTGACGTTTACTATGAAAAGGCTCCATGGTGGGTCAGGAATTAATTTCCTCAACTGTCATCATCATCGTCATGTCAGCCGAAAGACGTCCACTGCTGGCCGGCGACCTCCCCCGCAGCTCTCCACTCAGACCGGTCTTGTGCTTTCCGCATCCACCGCGGTCCCGCGATCTTTACCAGGTCGTCCTCAACTGTACTTATTGTAAAAGTATGAAACTATTTAAACTGGAGTCGTACCGAAATTGAAGTGCTTTTCAAAGTCGTACCGAAATTGAAGTGCTTTTCAAAACACAGCTCTAAGTATTTGCCGAACAGGTAGAACAGATAACGAGGTGACTTATAAATGCAAATAATTTAATATTTGCTGCATAATTTCGTAAAATTGACTCAACTTTTAACTAAATGATTGAACCAGGCGTTACTTTGCGGAGGTCCATATTCATGAACCCAATTTGTTTACTCAACTCTCTCGTAGAGAGTTTCGGAACGCGTCACCTTAATTAGTGAAGCGGTGGTGGTAATAGTTTAGCCTGTGTGACATGTGTTGATTCATGTGGCAGTGGAGGGGGAGGTGTTGCATGAAGAATGCATCTCACACGTGTGGGTGAGCAAATTGATGACCGGCTAGTGGTTAGAGACCCTGACTATGAAGCCTGAAGTCCCAGGTTCGATCCCCGGTCGGGGCAGATGTTTGTATAATGAATACCTACGAATGTTTTGGATGTTTAATATGTATATAAGTATGTTTATCCGTCGTCTAGTTCCCACAGTACAAGCTTTGGCTGGTTTGGGACTAGATCAGTAAAATTGGTACCTATCCATAAAATTGTCCCATGATAATAATTATTATTCAATTCATTGCTTTAGTTCAACTTATCAGTTTTAGTCCAAGCAGAGATATGTAAAATGTTAATTTCGAATTTTAAACAGATTGCGCGTATTCGGTGTGTCTGCTTGTGACACGTGAGAGACAGAACTCATTTTCCGTTTATTACTGTTCCGAATACCAAACATCGTATTAAGGTTGTAACTCGGGATAAGTCTGACAGAATGTATTTTAAAGATTGCAAATATTTTGCATGACTTTACAGACATCGTAGGCGAATGAAACGTGAAATTGTTACAACAGCAAACAAACATACAATAAATAAATAAATATCATGGGACAAATTGACACCAATTGACCTAGCCGCTAACTAGGCAGGGTCTCTAACCACTAGGCTATTCGGTCGTCAATGACAATCCAATCAAGAGGTGGTGGTGATAGTTGGGTCTTTGAGGCATGTGTTGATATGATGTGATTGATATTGTAGCAGAGGAGACAGAGTTATTGCATTGAAACATACATTTGCCGCACAGACACAACAATTTTTCACTTCTGGTCGGAGTTGAGCAAAGTAATTGTTTTTAGTCGACAATCCAACCGTCATAAATAAAAAAAATCCTCCAAATGCGAGTCGGACTCGCGTACTGAGGGTTCCGTACAAGTTTGTAGGTCTGTAAATAGTTGTCTATCACGAGAATCGAGTCTCGAAGAGTCTTCCCGCTTTTCCCGAGCGCTTTAAATTGTCCAGTGTTAGCAGAGCCCATATACAGACAGACAGACGGACGGACAGCAAAGTGACATTATAATTAAATAAATAAATATCATGGGGCAATTGACACTAATTGACCTAGTCCTAAGCTACGCAACGCCTACTGCTACGGGTACTAGACAACTGATAAACGATCAACATCAGCAGCCTATTTACGTCCCACTGCTGGGCACAGGCCTCCTCTCAGAATGAGATGGCTTGATAAACGATAAACATACTTAATTATATACATAAATACGTAGATACTTAAACACATATTATTAAACATCCAAGAACCGAGACCAAACATTCAATATTCATTATACGAGTACAAACGTCTGCCCCGACGATCGAACCCGGGACCTCAATCTTCATAGTCAGGGTTTATAACCACTAAGCTATACGGTCGCCGCTTGTACGGTTGTAGGCTATAAGGGTTCCGTTTTCCCTTTCGAGGTACAGAACCCAATAAAAGCATTGAAATCGACACTACAATTCGCGCAAACTCGTTTATTTTGTACTTACCTAAATGTATTTTTCCGTTATTCCTTAACTCTCCTTTAATTTAACATTGGTACATAAAAACAATCGTCCACACTGTTTTTTTTCTTGCCCAAGATCGAGAACGATTTTAAAATTAAAATAACCGAGTTTTAAAGAAACACTTTTCCTCGGACTTCAAAATGTAATTCAGAACGCCGCCAAGCTTAATTGGAAAAAACAAAAATAAATACCTGAGGGTCTTGTTCATCATAAGAAAATCCATTTCATTAATTTGCCATTTCTTTTTTCGGAGTGCCTTTTTTATTTAGCGGGTTTTATTTTCCTTGAAAAAAAAATGGCGCTTTGCGTAATTTTTTTTTTCTTTTCCTGCCTTTTTCACCCCCCGATGCATAAAGAAAGGTGTTATACTCGTAAGTTTGACGTGTGTCTGTGTGTCTGTCAGTGATACCAAAGCTGCTAAACGGAAGGACGGATTTAGATGCGGCCATTTTTAATCGAAAGATAATTTAATCAAAATGGTTCTTAGCTAAGTTTCATAAACAACGGTTCAGCCGTTTTTGGAATATTTAACTTTTAAATGAAAATGTCGGAGGTTTTTTTAACTTTTACTTGGATATGTTAATAATGACCGTAGGTATCTTTTGATTGCGTTGACTAAGAAGTTTGATTGTTTCACAGCGTTAAGAGACTGCCGGCTTGAGTATTTGATATTAGTTTCAGCGTGCTACCTCCACGTGTTTCAAAGAAAAAGGTCTTGACAGACAGACGGACAACAAAGTGATACTATAATTTGTTTTGTTCCTTTTGAGGTACGGAACCCTTAAAACTTACAAGCAAACGATCAAAGTTCATCTCTTTATTATACAATAGCCTAGATTGCCGTCCGTGTGTCCCCATTTCCACACGAATGGGCCACGCGAACTGGAAAATTTGATAAAAGGTTCCATTACGGAAGCGAAACAGCATGGATACAAATAAATCTGACGCTTGCCTCTACCCAAAGTTCCACAAAAACGTACCAGTCACATGACTATATCTCGATTTAAGGAAAGAGAGTGTACACACACACACACACACACACACGCACACACACTCACACACACACACACACACACTCATACACACACACACGCACACACACTCACACACACACACACACTTAGTAGCCCAGGAGGTGGGTAGGTTAAGTACTGGAGAGGAACGGGGGTCGCGACCTAAGTGCGAAATATCTAATGCCCTGTTTATCTCCATCATCATCACCAGCCTTTTTTACGTCCCACTGCTGGGCACAGGCCTCCTCTCAGAATGAGAGGGGTTGGACTATAGTTCCCACGCGGGCCCAGTTTGGATTGGGAACTTCACACACATCATTGAATTGCTTCGCAGGAGTGTGCAGGTTGCACCGAAAGGCTCGTGATAAATTACAAATTTAAATCCCAACATAAATTCCGAAAAACTCAGAGGTGCGAGCCGGGGTTTGAACCCACGACCCTCTGCTTGAGAGGCCATAGGTCAAACCACTAGGCTAACCTGTTTTACTTAGTTAGTAGTAAATAGAACTCTTTGATCGAGACTGGGCTATATTTCTTAAGTAAAGACTGGGGCTTAAAACTAGTACGATGTTCACGCTTTCATGGACCCAGCCCGACTGACCTGCCTCGGAAAGCAAATACTGTTGCTTTATTCTAAAATCATTCTAAATCCAAAACGGGATAGATCAGTCTAGCCTGCCAGACCTGCATCATAATGCAACCTAGATTAGCTATCTCTACAGTTCTCAACAGCAATAGTTGCTAAGCAACCGAAGCGCTCACAAATGATCTGCACAAGCTCTTATGCCTATAACAATAGAGCCGTGCTTAGATGATTGTGAGCGCTTTGGTTGCTTAGCAACTATTGCTGCTGACTGTACTACCGAACCAACTGAATCGTGCCCCACTGTGGATGCTTTTCATAGAAAATGTCATGGTGACATCGCATTGCATGACAAGGAAAACCGTTATGACAGTTACTGTTAAGGTCCGACCGAGACAGTTATTTTAGTCTCGGCCGAGACCGAGATCGAGAATAATTACGATTCTCGGCCGAGACCGAGACCGAGACCGAGATTTGAAAAAACAGAAGAAAAAAATCAAAATCGCTAAACCTTTGTGAACAAAGTTTTATTAAAGAGTAACAGTGTAGTTAGTAATCAAAATTGGACAATGCCATATTGTATGACAAAAAAAGTCGACGGAAAAAATCCCTATAATATATTTGACCGAACGAACGAAGTGAGGGGTTTTCTCTACAGGGCGCATTTCTCAAACGATTCTCTTGAAAATTTGTGAGCAGGTTCGCTAATTAGCTACCTACTTAATACTTTTTTGTTGATTCGTATTTAAAAAAAAGAAAACCAAAAATGTTCAAAAACGGCCCAATCTTGGTAAAATTTTGTGATCAGGTGCGATAATCATAAGTTTTTTGTAGATCCGTTTTTGGATTTTTATAAAAAAAAAAGAAAAATGACCCGAACATCGTGAAATTTTGTGACCTGATTCGATAATTATAGGATTTGTTTATGAATTCGTTTTTTGGAAAAAAAGAAAAATGTTCACAAATGAGGTCACGATTTGTAGGTACAGCTCACAGAGCCACTAGTGAACGAACCTGATCACAAAAGTATTCGAAGATCGGGAAATTTTCTAACATCTTTCTTTTTTTTTCTAAACTACATGACTAGCGAACCCGCTGACACAATTTCACGAGAATCGGTTGAGAATTGCCGGCCAGACGGCTGACATAACATACGAAGAATTTTTGTATAAGCTGAAACTGAGACGCTTCGCTGTTCGCTCACTTCGCTGGCTCGGTCAATTATGGCGCCTTTCATCGTACAACTGGCCAGCACGACTGAACATGAGCACCACTTGGTCGTTGCGGTACCTCATCAAGTCATCAGCCATCAAAAGCGATGGCACTTGCCTGAATCGGCCGTGGCCAGAGCCCAAGCCAATATTAAACGGACGGCCATGCAGTCTCGGTTGTAACCGAGAATCTCGGCTGGTTTTGGACGAGACCGAGACCGAGATCTCGGTACAAATTTTGGCCGAGATTGGCCGAGACCGAGACCGAGACCGAGATCTCGGTCGGACCTTAGTTACTGTGAGAACGTTCTAATGTGGGTCTAGAATCAAATGGTTTGACTGTACCTCGCTTGACGAGAAAAGTCTGAAAACCTCATTACGCGTTCCAGCTCCCAACCGCTTAGCTTGTAAGATTTGACCCGAAAATTATAATACATACAATAAGTTACTCGTACATACATACATTCATCATCATCATCATGTCAGCCGAAAGACGTCTACTGCTGGCCGGCGGCCTCCCCCGCGGCTCTCCACTCGGACCGGTCTTGTGCTTTCCGCATCCACCGCGGTCCTGCGATCTTTACCAGGTCGTAACAAACATTGCAAGTTAATAAAAACGTTGAACACGTCATAGAATTCTTGAAAAATTTGGCTTAGCGTGGTAAATTCCAATATAATCATAAATATCGTTGAATAATAGTGAATCATTATACGCCATATTACTTTGTCAGCTGAAGATATTTTCCCTATATTATTCGTATATGAAAAAATATATAATATCTATTTGTAATATTCTCAGAGGGTCGAGCAGGACTTCGATACGATAACCGTAACGTTACTCAGCTTTCGTAAAGTCGTGCTCGACCGTCTGATTTGATTATAGTCCACTCGACCATGGAATACGGAAATAGCGGAGACTGTTTGATCGTTACTTTAATATGTTTTTATGGGAAAGTTGAGGGGCTCTTCAAATTCCAATACAATTCAAATAACAAGACCAGAATAGTAAAGGTGATTGTTCGAAAATCGTAAAATATTGTAAGGAGAGAAAGTGAAACATTCTAATGAAAGCTGTGCGTGTCAAACATGCTGAGCCGAGTTATAGTGTGACCATTAAAATTACGTATTTCGTTTAATTTTATTTTCAACAGACTTCAAAAGAGGGTTTCACGTCTTTAGTACACAAACGGAGCGAACCACGAAAGAACTGCGGTACCAATTAAAACATAACATGCTACCGCAGTTAGCAGCGTCAGTGTGCTAAAGATCAACCCATAGGTACACATAATAATATTTTTTATTTACACACATACCATAAGTCCTAAAACAGTCAAATTCGTGACAGGTTTGTTATGCCTTCGGCTTCTGAACTCATCTTACAGTTTTAACATGAAACTACCGTGAGACTCAATCATAGTGAATAAAAACGGATCACTCACGCATATAAGTCGAGTTTAGCCCGACATGTTTCGGACTAATTTGTAGTCCTTCCTCTGGGAGTGCACGACCCAGCGGCGGCGAGACGCACACAACACCACCATCTTACAGTACTTATAATGTGTGTAATGTATGCAACTCTACATAATTAGGCCTAAAAACACTCGTGTCAACTTATTATAAACCTCGTTTAATTAAGGATCCATATTTTGTAACAGTTCAAATAAAATCATTTCACGGGCGGGCCTCTTGGAATCAGCCAGACAATGAGAGGCAATTACCGAATATAACAAGAGATGATTTTTAATGGCATAAAGTTATTAAATTACCCAACCAGAGTACCGCCGCGAACTTCCAACCTCACTTCCCATGTGCCCCGAAATTTTGATTGATGTTCCATTAACGTCCGTGGTTCATGCTCCTTACACCTTGTCGTTTGTCGAAGCAGGAAACTGCGGTAAGGTTTACCATAGACTTATAATATCGCATGGACAGACCTTTTGGTACTCCGTTGTTGTTTCCAATTTTATGGCACTAATTAGTGCCAGCAATATGACCCGCACATGTCGCGCATCGTGAGGAATCCTGCACACTCCTGCGAAGCAATTCAATGGTGTTTGTGAAGTTCCCAATCCGCACTGGGCCCGCGTGGGAACTATAACCCAAGCCCTCTCATTTTGAGAGGAGGCCTGTGCCCAGCAGTGGGACGTAAACAGGCTGATGATGATGATGATGTCGCGCATATTGGCGGATTGGCGCACATATTGGCAATGTACTATTCTCATATATTATTTCGCACGTTAACGTGAACACGATAGAGACATTTTCTTATGTCAAAAATTAGAAGATTCTTTTAAGTTCTCCCTCTTTGTTAACAGGAGCGTGGCGGCTGGTCCCAATGGAGTGAATGGTCTTACTGCTCGCGGACGTGCGACGGCGGGGTCTCGAGGCAGCTCCGCACTTGCTCCTCCCCCGTGGGCTGCCGCGGCGAGCCGGTGCGGTACAAGATATGCAACATGCAGGTGAGACTAGCACGCATGCAGGTGAGACCACGCGAAACCAAGTGGTAGAACGCATGCAGACGAGACCATGCGAAACCAAGTTGTACAAGATATGCAACATGCAGGTGAGACTAGCAGGCATGTAGGTGAGACCAGGCGAGACCAAGTGGTAGAACGCATGCAGGTGAGACAATGCGAGACCAAGTGGTGCAAAATATGCTACATGCAGGTGAGACTAGCAGGCATGCAGGTGAGACCAGGCGAGACCAAGTGGTAAAAGATATGCGACATGCAGGTGAGACTAGCACGCATGTTGGTGAGACCAGGCGAGACCAAGTGATACATGATACAAGATATGCAATATGTACGTGAGACTACCATGCATGCAGATGAGACTAACACGCATGCAGGTGACACCAGGCCCTATTTCACCAACGTTACAAAAGTCAGTTTACAGCGACAAATCGCTCTAAAACAAGAACTGTTCAAACCAGCAATTTATATCGAACTAGCTTATGCCCCGAGGCTTTGCCCCCGTGAAATATTTCAAAATGAACTAGTTCCCTATCCCGTGGTAATTTCGAAAAATCCCTTTTTAGTGCACCTTTGGGATACTCAAGGTATATGTTTGCCAAATTTCAAGTCTCTAGGTCCAGTGGTTTAGGCTGTGCGTTGTCTGTCTGTCAGTCAGTCAGTCAGTCAGTCACGGTACTGTTTTATATGTATAGATTGTCATCGTACACAGACATTGGTAACGTTTGTTAAATAGGCCCCAGGCGTGACCAAGAGCCTTATTCATAAACGTCACTCAAGCCTCCATTAGCTAAAATAGGTTTTGTCTTCTTCTTACTAACGGAAATGTCAATGTGACAAAAAAGGACAAACGAACTTTAACGGCATTTTAGTTAATATAGGTTTACGAATAACAGGGCAAGTGATTAGGTCGGTGCGGTACAAGATATGCAACGTAATTGAACTGGAAAGACTAGGCGAGACTAAGTGAGATTGAGTGAGACAAAGTGAGACCATGAGAGATTAAGTGAGACTAACTGAGACCAAGCGAGACGTAGTTATGTTTAAGAGACATGATATTGAACTAAGTAATATTGACACACGTCACGCCGATGAGACCAGGGCGGCTAGCACGCGTGCTATTTTGTCGCTTGTCGCTCAGTGCGTCCTTCACTGATTCCGTCACTATGAAAGGGACGCACTGCGCGACAAGCGACCAAATGGTGCGCCGTGCTACATGTGCAGGCGAGACTTGTGCAGTACGAAATAACGCGAAATTCAGTTGATACAAACGCTAATCTATTAGTGAATTGACAACCAATTCCAACTTTAGTATTTGGTGCACTTTAGGTCTTTAGGTCTTGGAGTGAAATGAGCGTTTTGATTTGCAATTAATTAATTTAAACTTAAAAGAGCGCAGTTACTGAGATACAGTAAAACAGACAGCAGAGACAGACAAACATTCGTAACAGACTCAATCAAACTGTTGCCGGCTCCGCGATGATTGGTTCCGACGTACACTTGAGGCCAAAATAAAGTGAAAACGTGTTTTAAATATTTTTTTTAAACAAAAGAATCAACGGATCAAGTCTCTCATCGCACGACAAAACGAAAATGAGCCGTGGAGTCGATATTAACATTAAAATTGAAATGTTACCCATATCACTAACAGAGGGTCGAGCACGACTTTTCGAAACCTGCGTCACGTAAAATCGAATAGTAAACGTTGTCGAGTTTGTATGACGTTTGGAACAGCGCCCGCCCGTGAGCATATTTGGAACCAAATTTTAGTATGAGGTTTCTCGATCTAGATACGATAATCGTAACGTTACGCAGCATTCGTAAAGACGTGCTCGACCCTCAGAGCAGTCGTTAAAAATATTCAACCTTTCTGTGTTTCACAGACGAATACAATTAACATAACATTCAACAATTTACCTAGTATCAATCTGCAAATGGCCCACCATCTTCGCATCGACAGATAGTAGATACAAATAATCGCAGTAGGTATCCATTAGTAATCGGTATCCATTAGTATTCTGCAACGTTCGGGACCGCGGTGGATGCGGAAAGCACAAGACCGGTCTGAGTGGAGAGCCTTGGGAGAGGCCTATGTCCAGCAGTGGACGTCTTTCGGCTGACATGATGATGATGATGATTCTGCAACGTTACAAATTAATAAAGCTACGGTGACAGGCGCAACACTGTCGTGCCGGGGCGACCGCAGATCGCCTTTCCGCACCCCGCGCGACCCGCGCTCGCCCCCGCTCACATCCCGAAACGCACACAGGCGCGAGGTCGTTTACTGCACACATGCGTCAGTGTCGTTCCTTGTTACGTTAGTGTATATATTCTTTGCTACGGTCGAAATATACAAAGCCAGTACCAACAAATACGTCAGACGACTCGCACGAACCCGTAATTTAAAACTTAATTTCCGAATTTCAGTCGATGCTCCATTTCACTATTTGCCATCCACATGCAACAGCGTTATTGGTTAATTTCGTTTTTCAGCGTTAAAACGGATTGCTATAAAAGTCAACGAGAGAGATTGTGATTTTCGATCAGAATACAGAACAAATCAGAACTGAAAAACTAAAACTGAAGCAATTAAAACTACACTTAAATAGTAAAACTCAGCGCACGCAGCTTATCATCAAATATTGTACGAATGACAATTATTAATTAATCCCATTATCATGATACTCGGGACCAAATCGCGTAAAAAATATATGTATGTGAGGTTTCTGGCTAACTTTTTAAATTATTATTATTATTATTATTATTATTTAGTATTTTTGTATTATTATGTATCTGTTATCGAGTTTCATTGAAATTATGTTTTTTTTTTATGCTTTTTATGTATTTTTTTTCTTTTTTTACTAGTAACCTGCTATAAATTCGTGACCTAAAACCTTTTTAATTAGCACCACCTGCTTTCATATGTTCTTACCTTTATTCCATTATGGTTGCCTGGTAGAGATCGCTCTGTAGCGATAAGTCCGCCCATTGCTACCTTGTATTTTCTTTGTGCCTTATTTCTTGTTTTGACTGTTATGTGGTGTTCAATAAAGAGTTATTGTATTGTATTGTATTGTATGTTTAAATTTGAATTTAAATACCTCGACGTTTCGGACGCGACGTTGCGTCCATGGTCTCGTAGCGACTGAAGAGGCGGGTATCAACATCTCCTAGCTGCACGGGTTCCTCGAACTACCGACAAGGCCAAAATTTAAATTCAAAATTTTATTCAGCAAATAGGCAGTTGAATGGTCTTTTACACGTAATTTTTTTTAGTCTACCAGCGCTTTCGGAAAGACCATGATTGCCAAGAAGAATACGCCGCAAGAAACTTGACACAAAGTCATTTTTCTAAAAACAAGTTACATTAGCTCTTACAATACGTAACCACAGACAAATTACACAAAGAAACCTCACTCTGTCATTAAAAGATTAAGAGAGAAAAAAAATACCGCATTTTAGAAACAAGTGTAAAAAGTAATTATTAGAACAGCAAAACCAGAACACTTTACTTTACTGGCACGTTTTAATTGAGCAGGAGATGTATAGGGTCTCCAGGTCAAATATCTGTGAAAATTTAAATTACAAAGGGATGTATAGGGTCCCAGAATTAATACTTTAATATAATACTTAATCTAAATGGCTTAGAGATGTATAGTCTTTAGGGTCAATTTAAACTAAATTAAAAACCAGCAGAAGTGTAAAACGCCTCCACGGTCAAATATCGAAAACTTAACCTTGGTTCTACTACGGATATCATCATTTCTGGTTTAGATTAGTTAAACTTTTTTAACTTATTCCATTTTGAAATTAACGTACAACTTATAATGGCCTGACGTTCACAAGACAAAGGCCAGAGACGCTCCAACTTGCAGTTTATCAAATAAGGACTCGGCGCAACTTGGTCGTCGTCCGAGTAAGTACATGCAGATGCTATAAATCCTATCCTATTCTATCCTACTATTTTTATACCAGGTGGAAAATGGATGGGCCTCACCAGTCTTTTTTATTTCCTACTTTGGGCACAGGTCTCCTCTCAGAATAAGATGCTTGGGATATAGTTCCCACCCGGGCCCAGTGCGGATCGGTAACTTCACACACATCAATGAATTGCTTCGCAGGAGTGTGCACTGTACAGGTTTCCTCGCGATTTCCTTCACCGAAAAGCTCATGATAAATTACAAATGTAATTCCATACGTAAATTCCGAAAAACTCAGAGGTGTAACCGGGGTTTGAACCCACGACCGTCTGCTTGAATCTCATCACCAATCTGTCAAGTGCTACCTAAATGCCACGATTTACCGATGTGTGCCGCCTCAATACAAAAATCGCTAGTGTGATAAGCGGACATAGGCCTCCCCCGAGGCTCTCCATTCAGACCGCATCCACTGCGGGCCATGCCGATGGGGTGAGAAGGTTCTAGAATGGCGTCCACGGACCGGGAGACGATCTGTCGGTAGGCCTCCAACAAGATGGAGCGACGACCTAGTAAAGATCGCGGGACCGCGGTGGATGCGGAAAGCACAAGACCGGTCTGAGTGGAGAGCCTTGAGGGAGACCTAATGTCCTGCAGTGGGGCACTGGACGTCTTTCGGCTGACGTGATGACGATGATGCTGTTATGTATTTGTATGCAAATAATGCCACAATATTACAGTTGGTCCTTGGTAACTCGTGTCCCGATTATAGGGAGCGAACAAGTTAAAAGCTGGGAGCAGCGAGGTACGAACTTGACTTTTAGTAGTGATTAATCGTCGCCGTGTACGGTATTGACGGGTGTGACGTCACAGCGCCGCGGTCGGGCGATGTCGAAAGTTGTATTAGCATTTCTGCATCTGTTTCTTATCCTGGTTTCGAAAATATCCGATATTTATAATAATTATCAAAATATCCAAAATATCAAAAAAATCATGATTGGAGGATCGTTTTGTATTTTTCCCCAATTTATTTATGCCGATCTTGGTGTAAGGGTGGGCACGCGATACGGAATGTCGAGAATGCGGGTTCGATTCCCGGGATTGGCATTTTACTGGTTTTTCCCAAGTACTCGTGTTTCAGTGAGTACTTTAAAAGTATGATATCCGATATTAATGATATACTTATATGGGATATAATATAAATTTATGATTAAATTGTGTATCCGGCTTCTAGTTCTAGTTTTCTAGCGTTCTAGCTTTGCTTTTAGTTTTTTTTTTTAACTTTCATTAACTGTCACTGCGCAGTCCGAGTGTCTATAACCAAATGTTGCACGTAAAATTTGACCCACTTTACTGAACATATAAATAAGATGGTAATGCGAATACAGTCAACAAAAAGTTAGCAACATGGAGCTTCTATTAAAAGTAGAGCAAATATTATTAGATGACGGCTAGGGAACCCCCGGCGCGCGACTCCGGCTCGCTCTTGTTTAAATGACTTCATCATCATCATCATCATTATTATGTCAGCTTAAAGCTGTCCAACGCTGGACATAGGTTTCCCCCGCAGCTCTCCACTCAGACCGGTCTTGTGCTTTCCGCATCCACCGCGGTCCCGCGATTTTTACCAGGTCGTCTCCATCTTATTGGAGGCCTACCGACAGCTCGTCTCCCGGTCCGCGGACGCCATTCGAGAACTTCATCTGCGACTTCATCTACACCAGACACGGAAACTCAGTGGAATTTTTATAAAGCCGATTTCCAATTATTGTATTCGAGGATAGAAGCCTTGGACTGGACTCCGTTATATGAGTTAGACTTGAAAAATAGTTTGATTTATTTTTACGACACTTTAAATTCTATTTTAAACTATTGTGTTCTGAAAAGGACACGTTGAGACTCATTTAAGGTACGTATATCCTGAGTGGTATACGAGTGAATTAAATAAAGATATAAAGCTCAAAGCTATTCTTCACAAAAAATATAAAACTAGTGGTTCAAGCGTCGACTACGAAACGTTTGCTCGGTGTAGGACGAGAGTAAAAGATACGATAAGGCTAGCACACGAACAGTATAGGAACCGTGTACAAAGTAACACTTTAAGAGAACCAAAGTCTTTTTGTTCTAACCAGTTCTAAAAGTGGTAGTAAAAGTATTCAAAAGATTTTGAAAAATGGGGAAGCATTAACTGGTGAGCACGCAGCCATGGAATTTGCCAAATATTTCTACTCCGTGTATTATTCGGAAAAACCCGAGTTAGATGTGCAAAGGGCAGTAAAGAGGCGGGTGGTGAGAACGGGGCGGCGCGGGGGCACATTGACATGTTGGAGGCGCTGGATGTGCGACAAGCACTGCAACAGCTCAAACCAAAAAAATCATCCGGTCTGGACGGTATTCCTCCGTACATATTCAGAGACTGTAGAATGCTATTGGTTGAGCCGCTATTGCATATCTTCAATCTGTGTCTCAAGTCAGCAGTATTTCCCGACGTGTGGAAAATAACCCGAGTCATACCGGTGCCGAAGGGAGGCTTAGGAACTAAAGTGGACGAGTACAGACCTGTCGCGATGCTACCGTCACTGGCAAAAATATTTGAATCAGCCATCCATAAAACAATATACAAGCAGGTAAGCTCCCAGCTCACGGACGCGCAACACGGCTTTCGACCGGCCAGAAGTACAGCCACCAATCTTCTCAGTCACGTGGCGGAGCTTGCGCTTACAGTGGACCAGGGAGGTCAAGCCGATACTGCATACTTTGACTTTAAAAAAGCGTTCGACTTAGTCGACAATGACGTCTTGTTGAAGAAGTTGTCGGGATTTGGTTTTACGCCACATCTGACTAACTTTTTTTCGGATTACATGAGAGATAGGCAGCAATTCGTGGAGTATGCGGGCTATAGGTCTCCACCATATTTTACTAGATCTGGGGTGAGTCAGGGTAGCAATCTTGGACCTTTACAATTTTTATTGATGATAAACAATCTGCCGAAAGTCGTAGCAGAGGCAAAATGTTTGTTGTTTGCGGATGACCTTAAGTTATCTTTCGCCATAAAGAGCCAGGACTGTGAGAGACTGCAGGGAGATATTGACAGAGTAGTGTGCTGGAGCAACAGCAACTTTTTGCAGTTTAACACATCCAAATGTATGCCCATTTCTTTCTCGCGAGCACGAACACCCATTCGACATAATTATACGGTAGACGGGATACCCATGACCAGGGTCACAGAAGTGAGAGACTTGGGGGTTCGTTTTAACGCTGAGCTAACGTTTCGCGAT
Source organism: Clepsis dumicolana (assembly GCA_963691665.1). NCBI lineage: Eukaryota > Metazoa > Arthropoda > Insecta > Lepidoptera > Tortricidae > Clepsis > Clepsis dumicolana. The sequence continues at coordinate 1,602,890 of OY829527.1, forward strand.
CACATAGTTAACATCTGCAAAAAGGCATTTAGAAGGTTAGGCTTTGTGTTGCGAATGGCTAAAGGATTTTCCAATATTAAGGCTATTGCGGCATTGAACAATGCCTTAATAAGAAGTCAGTTAGAGTGCGGTGCAGAAATCTGGTCTCTGCACGAAGAAAAGTATAGTTTAATGTTAGAGAAGATACAAAATAAGTTTATAAGATACATATACATGAGGCAACACGGGGTTTATCCATTCTACCCGTTGATGTATCCAACGTTATTTATTTTGGGTATGGTCGGATATAATCAGCTGGAAGTTAGGAGGCATCTCGCGCTTGTCACCTATATCCTTAAACTTTTACGGGGAAAGGTATACAATGCGGACGTATTGGAGAAGGTGCTGCGCTGCTGGCCGTGCCGCGCGGGCGCACCAACTTGCTGCGCGAGGCGCCGCTGACGCGCGCGCTCCACACTCTCAACCTTATCGCAGAGGATCAGGACTTATTCTTTTGTGCTTTGAGCGAATTCACAAAAATTGCACTGTTTAAAATATGTTACGCTACTTAACGTACGTTAAGTAAAATTTGAATTGTAAGTTGAAATGTAAAATTGAGAGGTATTATTTAATATAAGTACTATTGTTTACTACATTATCGCTGTGGGAGACGGGGGTTGCAGTGGAATGTTAAAGTCCGGAAACAATTAAATGTTTATTGTTTTACTCTATAAAAGTCACTCTAAAACTATGTTAGTTATAAATGTTGAATAAATGTTAAAAGTTAATATAATAATGTTTGTATCGAATGCACCCGGTCGCGGCGGTTCCGAAATATGCACTAAAGTATTGCTCTATATCGCCGATCGATGCGGCGTTATAATGCTGATTCCACTTTACACGTGTAAGGTGCAATAATGCACCGAACATCTTGCCGGGGGCAAACGATGACATGAGATGTAAGCTAGAAAGATGATACAAGATGATTCAACAATGTTTTATAATGTGTTACATGTACTAATGTCTAAAATAATAATAGCTATCATTATTGAAATGATAATGCTTTGAAAATTGGGGAGCTTCCCCTGTCCATCGAGTTGGGTTCGGTTGTTTTAAATACACACGGCTCCCGCACTTTCACTCGCGCACTGATGCACTTATCACTGTCGCTGCGGCGCGGGACGCGGGGGCCGGCGGGCGGGGCGGGCGGGGCAGGCGGCGCGGGCGGCGCCGGGTCTGCCCGGCTGCTCGGCCCCGCGGCGGCTGCCGTCGCTGGAACTGCTGCTTCTACTTCCATGTTCGTTGATTTTGTTGGGCCAGTCTTAGGCCACCATTGGCACCGTCTTCTCCGGCACAGGAGAATTGATATAATGATTATGAATATGGCCCACAGGCTATAAATCGCGGTGTAGTGATGCACGTCGTGTACCGAGTAGTTATCAAGCAGGGGCTTTTCTTTCTTCATATTTTCAATTCTCTCCTCTAGTCTTATCATTTCCTTGGCGTCAATCTTGGTTTCCAAGTTGTTAATGTTCTCTTTAAATGTTATGTTGATAATATGGTTTATGGGATCTATTCGGGGGGTTAGTATATCGAATGATAGGCTTACTTTACTCTCCATACTCCTGTGGGCGTGTATAGTGAAGTTGTCTGTTTTCACTACGCAACTTTCCTCTATGTTTATTATGTTTGCTTTGGTTAATGTTTTTGCTGTAACTTGATTCTTGCATAATGTTCGAAATTGACACTCCTGGCAACAAAAGTATAAATACTGATTCATTGTTGATAGATTTATCCATCTGTTTTGACATGCGGCTTTGTTTGTTTTACACTGCTGGTCTTGATTAGTATCTTTAAGACAGAGGTCCTTATCATTATATATTTTGTAAATTGGTGTTTTCAGGTAGCACATGTACGTAAAGGTGTCCCGTAACATGCAGCATTCTAAGTCCTTTTCAGGTATTGGTAGGTATGCGTCCTTTTGTAAGTTTATTGCGACGTGGGTTTCTATTGGGACTATAGATATCATATTTTTCTCAGCTGTATAAGGTATGGGAATGACGTTATATAGGTCATATCTGTCTCGGCTTATGAGGGGTATGCGGATCTCTAATATCATGTATTTTTCAGTAATGCGTGCTTTTATTTTTAATAAATGGTAAATTTTTTGTAGTTCTGTTTGTATGCTTTCAATAGGAAGAGTTACGTCAGCGACTAGCTGTCCAGATATAATGTTGAGTTCGTGTTGGAGTTGCTGGGGATCGATGATGTGTAAGTTCATCTTTCCATTGTAAATGTTCGTTATTGTTTCTATCAAAGTATCTTGAATCGCTCTTAAATGACTAAGTAAGTTGTTTGCGGCCATGGCTACAATTGTAAAATGAGCCATACTTTCTGCGTTGGACAGTTCTTTTTGCATTACAGTCATGCCCCTTTCTAAATTCCTTAAATGTTGATGTATTATTTTGTGTTGCTTTTGGAATGATTCTTCAGTTCTTTTCAACATGTTGTATTCAGCCTCTACGATCGATGTTTGATTCTTCCATAAGGCTCCTAAATGTTTCTCATTCTCTCGTATAAGGTTTATATCCTTTTGATACTGTTCTGCGAATTTATCATCTAATACTCCGAACAGAGTATTCGCCAGATATCCGACTCCGTTTATCAAGCCGCGTCGCACGCGCGACCTTTGTTTCATTTGATTACTCAGTAGTACTCGGTTGTAATGTTGTAGTTCATGGTAAGTGTGACGTAATTGGAGTAAAATGACGTCGCAATGAGTCAGAGTAGACACCTGTTTGCATATGTTCTCAAGTTGATAATTGTATTTATCAAATGCGATTGTGCCTTCCCAGAATGGATTCATATCATAGTATGCGATAAGCTTCCATTCGTCTCTTATAAGCTGCATCGCTCCCAACTTGTCGAAGTACAGCCCTTGTCCATTTTGAATGGGTGTGATCGTTGTACAATGTCCTGTTGTAATAAATGTTAGGAAATAAATTATCAACATACCGAATGTGGTCAAACATCCCCTTTTCGTGACCTTGTTTGCTTTGTTTTGTTTACTAGTGTCTTCAGTTTGTTGTTCTGGCGTGTCTTGTGTTTGCTTCTCTAACGGTAAGACTGATAGTTTAACAACTGGCCTCTTCATTGTACCATTTTTGGTTTTAAGCGTCACAACTCGTACGTACCCGTCGTGTCCGGGATGAACATCTATAACTCTGCCGAGTGCCCATTTTCCCGCTGGGATGTTATCTTCATGTATGACTACTACGTCTCCTTCTTTAATGTTTTGTTGTGGGGTGGTCCACTTCTGTCTTGCTGTTAGTTGGCTCAAGTATTCTACGTTCCACCTTTTCCAAATATCTCCAAAAATCTTTTGTATTAAGTGCCATCTCGTTCTGGCATCTTCTTCTGTTTCTATTACTGTGACTCCGGCTCTTCCTGTTAAAAAATGCGCTGGTGTGAGGGCATCTATGTTATCGATATTATCGGTAAGTGGGCAAAGTGGGCGTGAGTTGAGACACGCTTCCAGTTGGGCTAAGATCGTGGCGTATTCTTCGTATGTAAGCTTTTGATCACCTACTACGCGTTTTAGGTGGTGTTTCAGACTTTGTACTGCCCTCTCCCACAGACCTCCAGCGCTAGGCCATGATGGGACGTTAAAATGCCATTTGATTTTCATTTCAGTAATTTGTGATAAGAGAGAGTCACTAAAAATGTTACGTAATTGTTCCCACTGTTCCTGCAGTATCCTGTTGGCTCCAACGAAGTTTGTTCCGTTGTCGCTGTAAATGTGTCGCGGGGTCCCTTTTCTGGCGGCCATCCTTCGCAACGCTGCCAGAAATGCAGAGCTTGTTAGTTCAGTGACTAGCTCTAGATGTACGGCCTTGGTGACCATACAAATGAAGATAGCTATGTATCCTTTTAGCATTTTACTTCCTCGTCCTTTGTTGGCCTTGATATCTACAAAACCTGTGTAGTCCACTCCTGTATGAACGAATGGACTAGCTTCGTTTACTCTGGCAGCAGGTAGGTCTCCCATCAGTTGGTGTTGCTTCTTTCCGTCCACTTTCTTACACGTCACGCACTTCCCTACCTGCTTCTTCACTCTGTTATTTCCGCCCAGTATCCAAAATTCTTCTCTTAACTTGTTCGTAGTGTGGCGGGCGCCGCTATGAAATGTTTGTATGTGAGCTTGATCGATGAGTAGGGTCGTCAAACGCGAATCTTTCGGTATGATTTTTGGGTGCTTCATGTTGTATGGAATGTTGGCTTCTCTTAGTCGACCTCCTACTCTTAACACGTTATTTTCGTCAATAAACGGTTTTAAATCTAAAAGTTTGCTTCTCGTTTCAACTTTTCCATGTTTACGCAAGAATTCCATGTCAGCAGAGAACTCATTATTTTGCACGTATTTTATTATTGTTAATTTAGCTTTCTCGAGCTCTTGTAAGGTGAGATACTTAGGTAGCACATTTCTTGACCGTGTCAGTGCTCGCAAAATCCATGCGAGTACTCTTATTACTTGCGCAATCGAGCTATATTTTTTCAATAATGTATGTATAATGTTATGATTTGGTTCCATATTTTGAACTATATTCGCGGCATATGAATTTTTCTTTTCTTCGGTAGTGTTAAATGTTGGTTTTGTTACGCTCTCTTGTTCTAGATTTAATGTTGGTAACCATGATGGTCCTGCCCACCATAATGAGTGTTCCTTAAGTTGTGACGCTGTGAGGCCTCTGCTCGCCGCGTCTGCGGGGTTCTCTGATGTTTTCACGTAGTACCAATGTTCTTCAGTCATTATTTCCTTTATTTGTTGCACTCGATTAGCGACAAACGGCTTCCAACGGCTTGACTGACCTTGGAGCCATGCAAGCACGATTTTCGAGTCAGTCCATCCATACGTCATTGTTTTATATTGTTGTAGAGAATGTTCAACCTTTTTCATCAGTTTCGCTAGTAAATGTGCTCCGCAAACTTCAAGCCTCGGAATTGTTAATTTTTTCTTGTGTGGTACAAGTTTAGTCTTTGCAGCGACTAATACGACCTTCGGTTTGTTTTTTATTCGTGCGTAGATAACACAAGCGTAAGCATCGAGAGATGCGTCACAAAATCCGTGTAACTCGATGACGTCATTCTCGTTACTTAATATCCACCTTGGTATGTTGTAATGTTTAATTTGTTCGATATTCGCTTGTACCTTGGACCACTCGTCATGAACGCTATCTGATACTTGCTCATCCCATTGCGTGTTTTCTTTCCATACTTTTTGGAATAATATTTTTAGTTTTGTAGTTAATGGAGCAAGCCAGCCTAACGGGTCAAAGAGTTTGGAGAGTTCGGAGAGAAGAAATCTTTTTGTTGGTTTTGCTGATTGTTTTGCGGATGTATATTTGAAAGTAAATGTGTCGTCGGTTGGATTCCAGCATAAACCAAGTGTTTTAGACATGTTATCTGTTTTAAAGTTAAATGTCATGTTTTCATTTTCAGGCGTGATGTTTATGCTTTCAAGCATTTCTTCACTGTTGGAGGACCATTTTCGCAAATTGAATCCTCCCAATTTTAAGAGCTCATTAAGATCTCCCATCAACTGTTTTCCTTGTTCTACCGAGTGAGCTCCGTGTACCAAGTCATCCATGTAAAAGGATTCCTCGAGTACTTTAGACGCTTCCGGGAACCTTTCACGTTCGTCTTCGGCCAGCTTTCTCAGCGTCATCATGGCCAAGAATGGTGCTGCTTTCGTGCCGTATGTTACTGTTGTTAGTTGGTATGTTTGTAAAGGCTGTTCTGGACTCTCTCTCCAAATGATCTTTTGTAAATGTTGATCGACTTCGTTCACTAAGATCTGCCTATACATCTTTTCGATGTCTGCGGTGAAAGCAAACTGGTATTGCCTCCATTTTAGTAATAATGTTTGCAAGTCGCGTTGCAGATTTGGCCCGGTGTACATTAGATCATTTAATGAATATCCTGTGGATGTTTTAGCGGATGCATTGTACACGACTCTGTATTTCGTTGTTGTTGACTCCACTCTTTCGACTCCGTGGTGTGGTAAGTAACATTCGGGTTTTAAATTGTTGTTTGATGGCTTCATGTGTTCGAGGTCACTGTACTCTTTCATGAATGTTTTATAAGCTTCAGCCAGTTTCTGTTGCCTCTCAAGTTTTTTTTCCATGTTTCGAAACTGAGCTATGGCTTTCGTCTTGGATGCACCTAGTTTTTCTTTGAAGTCTTGTTTCATAGGAATGCGCACTGTATACCTCCCATCCATGTTTCTCACTGTGTTATCTTGATAATGTTTGATGCATTCCATGTCCTCCTGGGATAAATCTCCGTCTTCGACAATGTTTTCTATCTCCCAAAACTGTTGGATATCTTGAATGTTGTGGACGACTACGTTGCACTGAAATGTTTGTGCGTTTCCGCATAGTAACCATCCAAGCTGGGTTTGCTGTGCCATGGGTTGTGACGCGTCATCGTCTTTCCTTATTCCTCCCAGCAGGATGTTGGAGTAAATGTCTGCCCCTAGTAGTAAGTCTATAGGGCGACTGATATAAAACTCTGGGTCCGCTAGGTTAATGTTTTTAATAACCGACCAAGACGGTTTGGCAAATGTTTTGTTTGGTAGTGATTTTACCAGGTTATTCATGATGATAACTTCTGTGTTAAATGTGAAATCATTGTACATTGACTCACATAATATGTTAAGTTTCCCTTTACAATTGTTCTCCCTTTGTCCTATTCCATATACGACGCCTCTACAGCTCTCTCTCTTCAAGTTAATTGTTTGGGCGGCTTTCTCTGTTATGAGGGAAATCTGAGAGCCCTGGTCGATGAGCGCTCTCAGAACATGGTAGGTACCATCGGCTGCTTGGACTTTCAATAGAGCTGTGGCCAATAGTATCTCCGTATAGTTTTCTAAGGAAGCTTGCGAAATGTTCGTCACGTGTTCATATGTTTTTTTCGATGTAATCGCTGATGAGGCAGAGCTCGATGCATTTGCATTGCTTTTAACACATGCTTCATGTAAAAGCGTGTTATGTTGTTTTGCACATTTGTGACATGTTTTTGTTGAGCTGCAAGCATTCCCGTGATGGCTAAATAAGCAATTTTCACACAATGCAAGCTTATTGACCACGTTATATCGTTTCTCGCTAGGCATTTGTAAGAATTGACGACAATTGTAAATTCCGTGTGGATTTTTACACAACGGACATGTGAAACTCGACACGTGTAATGCTTTCGCAATCGTCGTGTTTCTTTGTTGCTTGTTGACCCCATTATTGTTCTGATAATTATTGTTTGAATATGAATGATTGTTATACGTTTGAAATGATTTTCGAATGTTGTTTGTTGATGGTTGCTGAGAATATGTTTTTTGAAATGTCGGTTCTTGTTTGCGACGAGATGACTCGAGACTTGTAAACTTTCCTTCCATAAAATCTAAGAATTCCTGTAGAACCGGCAATTCCCTGGGGCTCTTCAGTGACTCAATGTAGTCCATATGTGTTTCTGAGTCCAGTTTTTGCGATAGGACATGTACTATTATTGGGTCCCAAGTGCTGATGTCTATTCCTAGATTTTTTACAGCATGTAAGCATTCGGTTGTCGTGTCATGCATCTTTTTGATCTGACCCAGAGATTGTTGTTGCATATTAGGCAGTGAAAATAGGACATTCATGTGCGAGGTGAAAATCAATTTTTTGTTGTTATACCGATTGTTTAAAATTTCCCAGCAAACTATGTAATTCTCCGAACTTATCTGGAGATGTTGTATAAGTCTTTCGGCTTCACCTTTTACCTTTGACTTCAAAAATTGCATCTTTTGGGCATTTGAAATTGCGTTGTTGTTATGTATGGCTTCTCCGAACAGATCCTTGAAAGAAACCCAACTGTTGTAATTCCCATGAAATGTAGGAATATCTAGCATGGGAGTGGCTTTCTCCTTGTGTACCACTGACCACATCTTTTTGTTTATGGCTGTTTTCATCTTGTTAAATGTTTTTTCATGTTCGTTGAATGTTTTCTCGTATGATAAATTGAGCTGACTGTCTTCACTCTCAATTTCCCAGTGCATTGAATCTATCACTGTCCAACGGGATTGTAATGATTTAAGAGCGTCTTCTAATTCCCATTTCTCTGTTAACCCATCTATGTCAATGGCGTTGACTGTTCTTACAAAAGCCTTAATATTGGCAAACTGTTTCCGCAGCATTTCATCATATTTGCTCGATGTTCCCCTTTCCTTTGTTGTCTGCGGTTGACCTTCAGGGATCGCTTGCTGAGCGCTCCCCGTCGGTGGCTGTTCGTCCTCCTCGCCGGTGAAAAATTCAGTCACCGGTGTTGAAAAACGTGTTCTGGGTGTTATTTTCTCCGCAGTTAAAATTTGATAACCTTCATTTAATGCCTCGTTTAAGATCAAGTATGTTTCTTTGGTCTTCTCGAAGACATCCGAAGTAAAATATGGATGAGATGGATTTCCCTCTCTACAAAGTTGTTTATGATTAAATTGAAATTCTCCCCATAAACTTGTTAATTTTTCAGAGCGTTTTATAAAGTACTCAGATTTCGTCTTCCTTTCTGCGCCATCTTTCTTAAAGTTAGTAAGAAGCGCCTCAATGTTTCGTCGTATTTCCTCCTGCTGTTCTACTGTTGCCATGTTAAATGTTATGTTAGTAAAATTGGAAAGATCTTACTTGTATATGTTCTACTTTACTAGTCGTGGAACTTCCAGATGCTAACGCTGGTACCTCTGTTGTGGTCACTGCAATCCTCACACTCAAATGTTCACTAGTTCGTACACTTCATCCGTTGACCGAAAAATAATACAACGCGCGAAGTCCCGTGCTCGAAGGACCAATGTGGGAGACGGGGGTTGCAGTGGAATGTTAAAGTCCGGAAACAATTAAATGTTTATTGTTTTACTCTATAAAAGTCACTCTAAAACTATGTTAGTTATAAATGTTGAATAAATGTTAAAAGTTAATATAATAATGTTTGTATCGAATGCACCCGGTCGCGGCGGTTCCGAAATATGCACTAAAGTATTGCTCTATATCGCCGATCGATGCGGCGTTATAATGCTGATTCCACTTTACACGTGTAAGGTGCAATAATGCACCGAACAATCGCATTAGGCGGAGCCTGTAAAGATAATTGTAAGTTTGGAAAAAAAAAAACTTTTTGAACCCATTCGCTATCAGTCCTGCGAGCTTTATGCCCCGCCCACTGCCACAAATGACATGTCACTGTATAAACTTCGAACTAAGTAGGTTTTCGGTGTGAACACAGCCACCCGTGTCACAAACTTCAGGAGCGAGTTCAAGTTCTGAAACTTGTTTCGCTTCAAATCACATTGTTACCGTTACAACGTTTCCGTTCCAATAGTTTATCTTGCCTATCCCCAATTCGGCCCAAATGGAAATCTTATGAAACTTGGGGAAACTGCTCCTGTGTTAGTGGTTATTAGTGTTATTTTAGGTTATATTATGTTACACTGTCCTTAGGGCGGACTTGGTAAGTAATGGAAGTAACGACCCTGTGTCACAGCGCATAACCGAGTAGGTTCCTCTGATAGTAAAAATCCACCAATGAGATAGCTGCACTGAGCGAGGATAGAAAAATCACCAATAGGTTAGCTGCGGTAAGCGAAGATAGAAAAATCCACCAATACAATAGCTGCGGTAAGCGGGGATAGAAAAATCCATCAATAACAAACGCACCCGAACCGATCCAGTTATACACTAGGTTATTTTATGTTACATTGTCCTGAGGTCGGACTTGGTAAGTAATGTAAGTTTGAAACGATAGAAATACTAGCCTATTAAATTCTCTATACATTGGTGTATGTCACAAGTCAAAGTAAATTATGCTCATGATGTAGTAACAGAATATTACTTGAGATGCAGATATCATAAGTATTAAATACGAAAAGAAAAAATTAAACAGAAAAACAAGTTAAGATATTATAGATACTTACTGTATTTTTACATATTCTGTTTTTATCGTTTAAATAATCTACAGAATTGCTAAAAAAAGCAGCCATTTCAGCGTCTGACTCAGGGAAGCCCCTTAATACCCAGACTCCAAAAAGATTATCAAATAAACATACCTCCTATGAGCTCCTGGTCTCCTGGCACAAGCAGCGTGTTAATCCCACAGTGGACGGCTTAACTCTGGCAGCCCAATTTTAGCTTACATTTGAGTCTAGTCTAGACTGCTGGGAGCCAGGTCACAGATTGGTTAAGTGTAGATAAACTAACTCTGTGAGCTGTAGACCTCGCAAGTTCATTTTCGTTTTTGCTTTTTCAAAAATGTTAATCGACAAGAAATTCTATATTATTGTTCGAAGAATCCGTTGAGAAATGCGATCTGTAGAGAAGAACAGCCGGACAGCAAAATTAACCATTCTCCCCCCCCCCCCCCCCCCTTGACTCCGGAACTAGAGCCGAAAATTTTGAAAAAAAGATACGAAAAATAATTCTTTACCTATAGATACAGGAAAACCTATAAGAAATCCATGGCATTTATAGGAAATTGTAATTTAAATAACACGCGAGTCGAACTCGCACTTGTCCGGTTTTTTTTAATATCTCTAAGCTGAATTGCGATAAAGCTACTAAACAACTAAAAATTCCCGAAAATTCTTGTAAAATCCCTTTGCTGAAAACCGCAGATTTAAATCTTAATATGACCAAATGAAGCTGCAAGCATACCGAAGTTGACTCGCAAAAATTCGCATTTGAATTAAAATCGCCTGCCTGCGACTTCGTCTGTGTAGACCTTAAAATTCGTATTGTTTTTATGTATTACGTAAACCTATATTTAGATTAAACTAATATACGATAAGGTTTGTATACTAAGGCCCATATTCATAAACGTCACTCAAGCCTCTATTAGCTAAAATAGGTTTTGTCTTCTTCTTACAAACTGAAATGTCAATGTGACAACAAGGACAAACGAACTTTAACGGCATTTTAGTTAACATAGGTTTATGAATAACAGGGTAACACTTCATGGGCACGGTTCGAAGTAAATGTTTTTGAATTTTGAATAATACTGAAGCAGCTGTGTTTCTAAGCTGTGAGCTTTTAGACATTAGGGAGTACACTGATCGGTTAATCCGACAGACTGTAATCTCATTACGGTAGTGCAGTGATAGCTTTACGTTAGGTGAAGTTATTATTCTGTAAATAATTGAGTTAGACTGTGGCGCTCGCATCGTCGTAACGAGAATGCAACCTTCATCATCATCGTCATCAGCCTATATTAGCCCACTGCTGGGTATCGTCATGACCAGCCTTTTTTACGTCCATACTTTCGGCTACGATAAACCAGCGTGTAGAGGAAGAAAGACGCTCGCTGTCAAGATCCTATTTACGCGGCCTGGTAATATATGCCATTATTCATAAACTTCACTCAAGCTTTAAATACTGTGTATGTACATGATTTAATAGCGTTTAAAAATGAGATTAAATCCAAGCTAAAACTAATTAAACTAAAACTAAACTAAATCTAAATAAGGCCCCCGTGGCATGGTGCCCAAAAGGCTGGCAGCGTTGCCTCGCTGAATAGCGATGCTGATTCTTTGAGATAGAAACTGCCAGCCCTTCGGTCGCAAGTTGCATCGGCCAAGCGCTTTTGCATCTCTGAAATAAGCTTAGCGCCGGGACCTCATGGAGCCAAGGTTTCAAATCGGAAAGCGACAAAATTGTCGTTTGGACCGTTTAAAGATTGTAAATCTGCTCCGATCCTATACGATGCGAGCTGTTTGGTGGAAATTATGCTTTATTGTAAGTCAAGTCTTTGTCCCCAGCCCTGCCGTGGCAACATCTCCCTGTTAGAGCAAGACATCTGGCGCGAGCAGCAGTGCGCAGCGCACGACGGCACTCCGTACGGCGGGGAGCTGTTCCACTGGCGCGCGCACAGGGATGACGCCGAGCCCTGCGCACTGACATGCAGGGGCGCTCCGCAGCACGGACAGAGGCCTGAACCGGTAAGAAAAAAAAAAACCGGACACGTGCGAGTCGGTCTCGCGCACGAGGGTTCCGTACAAAGATTTTAACGCTTTTGACCTGTTTTTTGAGTTGTCCAGTGTTAGCAGAGCCCAACTCCTAAGCAAAATGTACGCAGTGTTTGGTCATTTTATATTGGTCTGTGAAATCTACAGACAGACATGAAAACATAAGATTTTGAAAAAATTCTGAGTGGTTGTGCTATAAGAGCTACCTTCATACCAAATTTCAAGTTTCTAGGACAACTGGAAGTACCCTATGGGTTTTCAAGGTACGGCAATTTGTATGGAAACAACCTTTTTTAATGACTGTATCTTTTGATTGCGTTGACTTAGAAGTTTGGTTTTTTCACAGGTTCAAGAGACTGCAGGCTTGAGTATTTGATATTAATTTCAGCATGCTACCTCCACGCGTTCTAGAGAAAAAGGATCTTGACAGACAGACAGACAGACGGTCAGCAAAGTGATCCTACAAGGGTTCAGTTTGTTCTTTTCGAGGTACGGAACCCTAAAAACTGCGACAAATAACCAAGGATTAATTCGAAACATGTCGGGTAAACCTTGGTTATACAAATACGTATGAACAAAAAAACCTTAAAAAAAAACGTAAAATAATCCTCTAAAATAATGATAAATGAATAAAATAAAATAAAACGCGTTCATTCCGGACAACAGAAACTAAAGCCTAAAGTTTTATGGCCTAGCACTAAGTAGCAGAAATATGAAGTCGGTGCCTCATTCAAAGAATATTCCGCTCGCACCGCACCGACTTAATATTTCTGCTACTTAGTGCTAGGCCATAAAACTTTAGGCTTTAGTTTCTGTTGTCCGGAATGAACGCATTTTATTTTATTTTATTTATTTATTTATCATGATTTTAGAGGATTATTTTACGTTCTTTTTCTAAGGTTTTTTTTTTGAAGGCCGTTTTACTTTTTTGTTAAAAGATTTTTATTTCACAATTTAACGTTGTTTTAACATTTTCAGAATTATCCTCCAACTTCTAACGGTTAAGGAGTTGTACCTTCCATCATCAGCTCATCAACATGAGATGATGACTCAAATACTTGAATAGCCTTAGAAAATACATGAAACACATAATAAGTGCCTATAAAATTTGGGGGTTGCCCTCGATTTCCCTGGGATCCCATCATCAGATAATGACTTGGTGACAATGGGACCACCTTAGAAGTATTTTTCTTTCGAATAATGATTTAACATTTTCAGAATTATCCTCCAACTCCTAACCGTTAAGGAGTTGTACCTTCCATCATCAGCTCATCAACATGAGATGATGATTACCAGACGCAAATACTTGAATAGCTTTAGAAAATATACGAAACACATAATATGTGCCTATAAAATTTGAGGGTTGCCCTCGATTTCCCTGGGATCCCATCATCAGATCATGACTTGGTGACAATGGGACCACCTCAGAAGCAGAAGCAAGAGGAGGAGGAGGACCCCTTTCGAATAAAAAAAGAATTTTGAAAATCAGTCCACAATTGACGGAGCAATCGATGTACATACAAAAAAAAAAAAAAGAATAAAAATACATACAGTGGAACGTAGAACCTCCTCCTTTTTTGAATTCGGTTAAAAAGTACAATTTTTTCACAAGAACTACCTAAACTTTTATTTCAAAAACATTTCATTCAGACCTTTTCACCGAGAACGAAAGGAACGATGCTCAAATGTCGCAATAGTACTAGCTATGTTACGTACAGCTACATACGACCCAATAAAGAGTCATGTGCTTAACAAGCATACTAAAGGTGCTTCTACGTGACTCGTAGCACATGGTACGTAGAACGTGACGCTTATACAGCGCTTATACAACCTTATGTAACGACTTAGCCTTAAAGCCGTCTTTGGAAGGATTATTCAATTACCATAGACTGTCTCATACCTTAACTTTTGGTCTAAGAGAATTTTATAATACCTGCCTTAGTTTGTCGGAATTTCAGATGGGGCTTTCAAGTTATGATTTTGTAATTTTCTGATGATAATTTTAGAGTTATGCATGATTATGAATTAAGCTGTTTTAATTAATGCTTTCACATAAGTCAGTATTTCATAAGCTTTATTATGACGATGCATTGTTATTGCGTTGAAAAAAAAAACACTACTAGATCCGGTTCGGTTCTGATGTGTTCTTAGTTACCATCATTATCAATCTATCAACATGAGCCTGAAGACCAGACCCACGGTTGTCGATTGCTTGAAATATAATAAATAATTATCATCATCATCATCGTCATGTCATCTGAAAGACGTCCACTGTTGGCCATAGGCACTCCATTCAGACCGGTTTTGTGCTTTCCGCATCCACCGCGGTCCCGAGATCTTTATTAGGTCGTCGCTCCATCTTGTTGAAACTAAATATCCTTCGATAGCGAACTGCTCTCCAATGTCGTGGTTTTATTGTCCCCTGTGCAGTATTGAGTATAATATAAAATCAGGAACCACAAACCTCAAAGGAATCGGCTTATGAATTAGCTGGTCGCAGAATCCGCGTACAGTCCGTGATGATGTTCTTCTTAGAAAATGTGGTTAGATCGTCCGAACGAAAGCAAACCGAAGAACGAGCCTTTTTAGGGTTTCACAGTCCAATACAAGTTGACCCCACACTGCGTACATTTTGCTTAGGAGCAGGGCTCTGCTAACACTGGACTTCTTAAAACACTGGGGAAAAGCGTTAAAATCTTTCTACGAAACCCTCGTGCGCGAGTCCGACTCGCATTTGGCCGGTTCCTTTTTTTTACACCACCTGCCAAAAAGGTTGCGAATTAAAAAAAAAATATCAATCTAAATACTTGCACATAATGTATAGGGCCAAAACCAAAGGATGGATTCCCAAACTGTTATTTGGTTGCAGACGGCATCGCTTGACGACGAAGACCGAGTGGTGGTAGCGGTGCTGGCAGCCAGGGTGTCAGACGGGACCAGGTGTAGACCGGGGAGTCTGGACATGTGTATCGATGGGAGGTGTCAGGTAAGATGACAAGCATTGCACCCTCATGATGAAGACCTGTATTTTCATGGGCAAAATGATATTCTTCTTCTTTCGCTCCTTATCCCATTATTTGGGTTCGGGTGTGTTAATTTTTTTGCACCAAGTGGCTAGGCTTTCTTGAGATCTCTCTCCAGGTTCTCTTACGAGGATGAGGACAACATTTTCATTCAAAAATTATGGAACAATTGACAATAATTTTATTTACCTAGTCCCAAACTAGTCACAGCCTTCACTATAGACACTAATACCTAGACATTCAAGGTTCGAGAACAGATCTTCATATTCATGCATGATACAATTAATATCTGGCCCGACTGGGGATCGAAACTCAAGCTTTAAAGTCACGCAGTCGCATTCTCGCGCGATCTTTTACCGTTTGACAGAAAAAGATAGCAAAGCCAAATAGAATCCGAGCGCGTTAGAAACTATGACCTTTTATTTGACTAGGTACCTAATCAAGTTACCTATTTTTCAAACATGTGTAGCTTGCTAGCACAGCTAAGGTCAGTGACCTGTAGTGCTGCTCAATAGTTTGTGACACTGCAGAAGTTTCAGCACATTGTAACGCTGGCCTTAAGACGGAGTTTGCATAAGAACCAGGCGGGCTGTTCTTTGGAGAGTAGGTAAACCAAATGTCTCTATTTAGTTGGGTTTACACATAAATTTCGTTGCATTAGCCTCAAATGACCTCACCACACAAACTCACACAAAGCCAAAAACAATCCGATTATACATGAAACGAATAGCCCTAAAGCTAGCTACTGCTACTACTACGGTACGTGTCCGGCGACGCGACGAGCAATTTCCCTATCCACTGCACGCTCGACAAGCTCACCGCAAAACGCTAAGCCAGCAACACACGCAATGTTATCATAAAATTATTAAAAACGTCGCCGCGTCGTAAGCTCGGTCGTGCTTTGAATATTTGATCGCAGCAATTCAGTTTAGTTTATGAAACGTACTCTGTGGTGCCCAGTTTGGTCTCGAAATGATGTGGTAAATAAAAAGTCGTAGATTAGTCTGAAGTTGAAACGGTTTCAGGTGAAATAGAGTTTTAATTTTAATAACTGATAAGATCTGTCAACACTGACGAAGCGTTTTATAATGCGAATGAAATTGATTGACATTGGCAATTGATACTAGGGCTGCACTTTAGGGTGCAGTAGAACTAAGGTTACCGATATGGTTCGAAAAATTGCGAAACTTAAGTGGAAGTGGGCAGGCCAATTGCTCGCAGGATTGAAGGTCGACGGGGCCGGAAGGTTCTCAAATGGCGTCCGCGAACCTGGAGACGAGGTGTTGGTAGGCCTCCAACAAGATGGAGCGACGACCTAGTAAAGATCGCGGGATCGCGGTCGATGCGGAAAGCACAAGACAAGTCTGAGTGGAGAGCCTTGGGGGAGAACTATGCCCAGCGTCTGCTGCTGGTCTTTCGTCTGACATGATGATGATAACAACTAGAGCTGCGGAAGAACAAGAACTATAGTCTAAGCCATCTCTTTATGAAGAGGCTTAGAGGCTTGTGTTGATCATGGATAGGTAAACTTATTTTAGTGGAAAACTGTTATAAGAGCTGCTAGTTTGACAAGAAAAAAACTTACACCTTGGACGTATTTGCGCTGTCTAGCTGGACATGACAGTCCCGAGGGAACCATGCAATTTTTCTGGACAAAAGAAGCATAATCCGTCTCCAAACTCCTTTCTATTCTTCCACAAAAAAGTATCAAAATCTGGGGGGACTATTTAATTATTGCCGTAAAATTGTAACAGACGTCTCATTTTCATTTCATTTCGCGTTTACACTTAATTATTTAGTTAGGAATTTCGGATGGCGATTCGGCTGATTACCTATGTATTCAATTACAGCTCTACTAATGCCACAATATTAAGCAACGTCCCTAAGTACGGCAGTTACTCCTAACACAACAACCAACTAGTCACCCCGTCTCCGAGCAGTACGAACTCCAATTAGAACCTGTTTAAACCTGTTAGGCAACGTTTACCGGCAAAGTTTTAACGGTTGTAGTGGACTGGCAAAGTTTTGCCGTTTGTCAACACTCTTTGCCATTCTCTACTGCGGTGCATCCTCGCGCATCACGTAGTTGCATGAAGAATCAAAACTTTCACCCTCAGAATACAGAACAAGCCAGAGGCCCGAGTACGAATATTCGAAATCTGCGTTACGTGATCAAGTACCTAGTAAACGTAGACCTAGTAATTGGTTATGTTAGGGCTCCAACTGTACTATAAAGCAATCATTATTTTATTGACTACCTATATAATTTGAGTATTCATATTCAAGTCGAATCGCTTCTTTGCAAAATTAATACTTACCTCGAACTTTGCTCAGGTGCTGAAATTATTTGAAAGAAAAATAATTTCCACTTTCCATGGAGTTTCGCTTCCGATTGACCTTCGGGGGAACATGAACCGCTTGGAATTAAAAGTATTAGGTAATTGAGAGGAAAAATATGGAGATAAGATAATACTTGTTGAAACAAAAGAACAATAAAATTGAGAGTAACTAGTTCACCTGCGCAATAACGATATTATTGCCATAACTAGATTTAAGAGCCGTGATAGCCTAGTGGTTTGGCCTATGGCCTCTCAAGAAGAGGGTCGTGGGTTCAAACTCCGGCTCGCTCCTCTGAGTTGTTCGGAATTTATGTGCGGAATTACATTTCTAATTTATCATGAGCTTTTCGGTCAAGGAAAACATCGTGAGGAAACCTGCACACTCCTGCAAAGCAATTCAATGATGTGTGTGAAGTTCCCAAATCCGCACTCGGTCCGCGTGGGAACTATAGCCTAAGCCCTCTCATTCTGAGAGGAGGCCTGTACCCAGCAGTGGGAGGTAAAAAAGACTGGTGGTGGTGGTAGATTGGCAACATCCTAGTATCATTATTTTTTAGTCTGCTTTTTTTTATACAGCAAGGAAGGCGAACGAGCAACTGGGTCACCTGATGGCAAGTGATCACCACTGTCTATATTCAACCACAACCTACCTATGCATTGCCAACCTGGAGAGCTAAGATGAAATGCCTCTTGTGCCCGTACTTACACCGGCTGTCTTACTCTCCACACCCGAATACAATAGTGCAAGCACCTGCTTAGCGGCAGGATTAGCGAGTAAGATAGTGGTAGCGATCCGGACGGACCTCGCACAAGGTCCTACCACCCGCAAATTCTCCATCCAATAGATCCATTATAACACTTATAATGAACTAAAAGCCATAACTTCTTGAGAAAAAACTCCCCAAGAAATCATAACGCATTTTCCCCCTCAAATAAACTCCAATAAAAAACTTGTATACAAAAAACAATCCACTCATAAAACCCTCCAGAGAGTTCCACGAATCCCTGACTTGAACCCAGTAAGGCCGCGTATCCACCAGAGCTTTGCAAGGAAGCTAATGCCCTTTAGGGTGCGTTTCCACTGAACTGACGCAAAGTGGAAATTTCTAGCACCGTGATTAGTCAAAACGAAATTGGTAGTTTTTAGGGTTCCATACCCAAAGGGTATAACGGGACCCTACTACTTAGACTCCGCTGTCCGTTCGTCTGTCTGTATGCCTGTCTATCTGTCTGTCTAAATCAAATGTGTAAAGGATGAAAACACTCTTGATGATGGTAATCGTATAATGTGATCAATGTTATTACAATTCTTTATGATTGAGTTCTTTTACAGAAATTAATATAGCTAGAAACTCACGCGCGGCGTGCACGGCTCAGTAGCCGGGGAGAGAGAGCGAGAGCGATGCGGAGCGAGCGAGAGAGGCGGTGTGGGTGCGTTCGAGATAACAATAAAGCCGTTCGGGATAAAGCCCGCGTTACAACCTCCCCCTCTAACACGAAAGAACGCCCTCGTTTTCGTGATAGGAAATTAAGAAAAAAACTACTTAGTCTAGGTAACGATGTGGTCTGCCACGTTTACGTTTCTCCCTAACAGCGGGCTGGACCTCGCCAACGAAGGGAGTGAGTTGCGAGGTGTGATACTTCCCCAAAAGCACCCCGTCACTTACACGTTCTAATAGATATGTAGTAGGACTGACAGCTTCGCGCACCCGGTAGGGGCCATCCCTCCGAGGAATGAATTTAGATGTCTGTCCTTTACCTGTGTCGTTAAGGCCTTGCGCCTGGAGCAATACGAGGGTACCGGGCTCGTAGTCCGGGGCGGGGCGGCGGCGCGCGTCGGCGTGCGCCTTCTGCCGCGCCTGCGCGCGCTCGTGCACGTCGCGCGCTAGCAGCAGCGTGCCGGCCAGCCGCCGCAGGTACGGCGTCACGCTCGCCACAGCCGTGTCGCGCTCTACGATAGCGCGCATGTCGGATGCTGCGTCGGCCGGGGCGCGGAGCTCCCTGCCAAACGTCAAAAAAGCGGGTGAATGGCCTGTACTGGCGGTGGTCGCAGAGTTCATAGCAAACCGTATGGCCGCTAGGTGCACGTCCCATGTGCTGTGGTCGTTGCCGACGAGTATAGCTAACTGTGGCTTCAGATCTCGATTTTTGCGTTCTATGGGATTGGCGGCGGCGTGATAGTAGGCCGTTAGAGACTGCTGTATTCCCATGACGTGGCAAACTTGCTGCATTACTTCGCTGATGAATTGGACGCCGTTATCACTGATAAGGCGGCGTGCGACGCCGTATCGCAAGAATACCTCGTTTGCGAGTACTTTCGCGCATTCGAAGCTGGTGGCTTGCTTCAGGGCGAACAGTTCGACCCAGCGCGTGCACACATCTTCAACGATTAATATCCATTTGTTTCCATCAGTAGTCTCAGGCAAGGGTCCAAATAAATCAACAGATACGACCTCAAATCGGCGAGTCATGGCGGGCGTCTCGACGAATCCCGCCGGCCTCCTCGTGTTTGCCTTGTAGCGCTGGCACTCGGCGCAGCGCTTCACGTAGTCCGCGATGAACGCTCGCATGCCGTGCCAGTAGTACTTGTGCGCGAGGCGCTGCAGCGTCCGCTCGACGCCGAAGTGGCCGGCGGTGGGCGCGTCGTGATAGTCGGCCATCAGCTGGGCGCGCTCGTGCTCTGGAATTACAAGGCAAGCGTTATCATCGTCACCCTCTGCTGCGTATCGGTACAGTATCCCGTCAGAAAGTACGTAGCCGCGATCTGCCCACTGTCTCCCCCTAAATGGGACGTCGGACTCCAGATCGTTAATGATTTTACGTACCTCTGGATCTTTTAGTTGATTGTCGCGTATGTCGCTCGCTGGACGCGCGGGAAAATCAATGACGGCAGAACATATTTCGCAATCAGCTTGCGACTCTTGCGAACACGGCGGGCGTGAGAGCGTATCTGCGATCACGTTGGACTTGCCAGGCGTGTAATCGATCTGCAGATTGAACTCTTGGAGAGTAAGCGCCCATCTCGCGAGTCTGCTGCTAGGTGACTTGTTATTCAACATACAATGACAATGCAAAGAAAAATTCGTTAAGCAGCTGGACTTGAACCAGCAACCTCGGTAATCCGTACCACCGTGGTACCGTGGTGGGTCCGTGGTACGGATTACCGAGGTTGCTGGTTCAAGTCCAGCTGCTTAACGAATTTTTCTTTGCATTGTCATTGTATGTTGAATTTCATTCTATGAATGTTTCATAAAAATAAAAACAAAAATAATCAATAAATCGATTATTTTCATTGACTTGTTATTCATCAGCCACTTGAGAGGTTGGTGGTCAGTTTTAACACTCACCTGAGCACCTTCAATATATCCTCTGAACTTGTTGACGGCCCACACTACTGCCAAAGCTTCCCGCTCGGTAGTTGTGTAGTTGCGCTCGACCCTCTGAGGCCCGAGTACGAACATTCGAATCCTGCGTAAAGTAATCGAGTAGTAGCGTTATCGAGAAATTTGTATGACGTTTGGAACAGCGCCCGCCCGTGAACGTATTTGGAACAAAAATTTAGTATGAGGTTTCTCGATATCGATACATTAACGTTACGTTACGCAGGATTCGATTATTACATTTGTAACGCGGGCTTTATCCCGAACGGCTTTATTGTTATCTCGAACGCACCCACACCGCCTCTCTCGCTCGCTCCGCATCGCTCTCGCTCTCTCTCCCCGGCTACTGAGCCGTGCACGCCGCGCGTGAGTTTCTAGCTATATTAATTTCTGTAAAAGAACTCAATCATAAAGAATTGTAATAACATTGATCACATTATACGATTACCATCATCAAGAGTGTTTTCA